>JAUMHQ010000048.1:16130779-16142643 GCA_032361165.1 Enteromius paludinosus
TACTTGGTTGTGGTCCTATTCGGCACAATCAAATCTCAAAACGTCCTTGAATTTACTATGGAGCATGGATCCTCTGAAGAGTTTGAGTTGGAACATAAAGCAGCCGATCAGGTCTACTCACTACTAGCAATGCATTTTGGTTAGCGCACAGCAACATACAAGAAGAGCTCTTAAATAATGAACTTACTGTCAGCTTTATGTGTTTTGTTGAAGACATTCTTTTCAAAATTCTTCTGCTCTTTCATTGAGGGATAGAGGTCTGGATCATAGTACTGAAACAGCACAGGGATCATTTGTTATAGTACATGACTATGTATGCATAATGCTTAACTCATATTTCCACTTTTTCATGTCTGCACATGTTTGTTTTTTCTTCATAAAATGACTACGTAGAAGGGGAGATCCTTCAGAGTTGAGTTGCAAAGTTCATTTCCAGTTCTGTTCTACAACACGCTTGTACGAAATACAGCGCTTCTTTTGAACACTTTTCAGTTCAAGTCTATGCACCTTTGAAAGCAGTCTGTTTCCATCGTTGTCTAAGATGAAGACAGCCTTCACTGTGTAGAGCGAGGGTTCCTGGTAAAAAAATAGATCAACGTTATTTTTTTAACATTCAACATTACTTTTGTTCATATCTCAGATGTCATAAATACAAGCTTGACAAAAATTAGCAGTTACATGCCTACAGTATTACAGGAAAATCCTATAAAAAGAGAAAGGAGAAGAGTTTGTTGGCTCTCACTCGACTGGGTCCGTCCGGGCCAAAGTTCTGTCATGCACTGACTACCACTGATTCAAAGTCTGAGTGTATCACAGAACTTGAGCCAGGCGAACAGAAGGAGAAAACTATCATCTCATCTTTTCAGATCATCTGGTTGGAATACAAGAGAAACCTGTCTCGATGTGGACCTTCAGGGCCCAACAATGAAAAAGTAACACCTTGCACTGCAAATCTATCTATTAACCACTAACTGTCACCCGTCCTCTTTGAAGTTTACTTTACTATATTACAATTAAATCTTAATCTAATCATGACTATATATCGCTAAATAGATATTTGACCACTTTTTTGTAAAAGAAAACAAAAAAAACAAAAGTGCACATGAAAAATCTGCATCATAACAGGAGTTCAGACCTTTGTCACTGAAAGTCTTCTTAGTTGCCTTTTTCCCTATCATGCTTTAGAAATCATGAGAAATTATATATCAACTGAAAACGTCATCTTTTGAAACCCATTTTAAAATCAGACATGTATTACGATGTAAATGGTGCATCAAAATCAAGTGACAAAATATTTTCATTTGAGAATTATAAATTGGTAAGCTTAGATTGCACTTCAATGGCTATGTTCAAAATGACATTTAAGGGGTTAAAAGTGTTATCAACGACCCTTTCACTGCTATATAATGTTATAGGCTATATATATAGAGAACAATAAAATATGCAACATAGTCATCCAAAGTTGAAAGGATGAAAGGATTCCTTTTGTGTTCCTTAAGATTATGTGTAAACAATGCAAAGCCTTGTATTTTTAGGATAGTAAATAATTATTTTTTTCTCTTTTCTGAAAAACTGCCTACCGTTAAATAAATGTGTGTGTATATATATACACAGTGTGTCATTCTTCGTCTTATATAGTGTTTATAGTGTTTAAAAAGAAACTAACTTTTCACTTCTCTGTTTATAAAAAGGACTTCTTTCGTAGTCTAACGCCGCCGTTGTTATTTTTCTACAGCTACAGAATTAATCATGTACAGTAATTAATGATGTTGTCCATATAAGTCAACTCATAAGCCAGCAATCTCGCTGATCTCCTCCAAGTGTCCACCTGTGGAATCAATCACGCGCTGCGCGCAGCTCCGCTTCGCTCCGGCAGAGACGCGTCGAGGACGTGGCATCCACGTCCCACTTTGAAAACTCACATCTTCCACGAGTAGACGGAAAAAACTTACCGAACACAAGTGGGAAATGATTATTAACAAACCCGTGGTGCACGAGAAGCGAGAACACATTACAATATCACAATACGAATTGTACATAGTCAGAAAATAACGTTTTGGCTTGATACCATACATTTTCGTTCGCTCGCAAAGAGAAACTGGATCGGTTTCTGGCAACAACAATTTCGTTTTGGCGAGAAAAAAAACTGCACGGGCGTTTATAATAACAGACACGACATATTTTCAGTAGTAGAGTTTCTTAAAATATTGTTTCAACTTAGCACGCTAAGGCTTAGAATAATATAAAGAGTAAATAGCTGCTGTCGAAAACATATTTTCCAGTTGAGTCAAAGACAAAAACTGCGCACAAGCTATCAAAGCCAGTCGATCTACTATTTCAACGTTTTCAATGAGTAAAGGAATTAAAACAGCTTTTAAATGGCACACATATCCTACCAGAGCCGCGGAGTCCATGGTGGTAGCACAGTGTTGACGTGGACAGCTTTGAGCTGTCATTACAGTAGCGCTCCTAAAACCCTCTGACTCACAGGGGGCGTGTCTGCAACTACAGCCCTGTGGCGGCCATGTTGGCTCAAACCCACCACAGTGTTCTGCTTCAGCAGCGTTGCAGTACAGGAGCCACAATGGCGGCTTCCCCTGCACGCTCGCTTACGCTCTGCTGCTCACTTTGGGAAGTCTTGAGTATGAAATTTGGGCGTCATGTTATTTGGTCTAATGAGTAGTTTCATTACGCGTGACTGCCACCAACCTCAAGTCTTGAACCAACAGGATACGCAATGAATAGATAATGAACGGCTGCTGTAAGCAAATTAATTATGTAACGTCACCTCTTACCAGCCATCTAACAGGGGGCAGCAAAGCCGAGAGGGTTCAGGGATCGGGGTAAAGCTTGCTTACACACAGCTTACTGTAAATACACTCGTTGACATGTCAAATAATAATAATAAAAATAATTAATTGCAATCCTGTTCCTCTTTTTTTCTTGAAAAATGGTTCAGCCAAAAATAAATGTACAAAATAATTTTACAAAAAAAATAAATAAATAATTTACTCACCCTTAAGTTGTTACAAACCAAAAAAAACTGATGATGGTAGCCATTGACTTCCATATATATATATATATATATATGATTAACCCATTCTCATGCTGGTAAACACCAGTAATACCTTTGTTCTTCTTCAGAACACAAATAGGATATTTTTGATGAAATCTAAGAGCTTTCTGACCCTCAATAGAAAGCAATGCAAATGACAAAACAATAAGGATGTCATCAAAATAGTCCATTACATCGTTGGTTCAACCATGATATTTTTGAAGAGAATAGGCTACTTTTTTGTGATCAAAGAAAACAAAAATAACAACTTTATTCAACATTTTCTTCTTTTCTGTGTCAGATTTTGTTGCACATTTACAGTTTTTTTTTTGTTTTTGTTTTTTTTGCGGTTCAAAGATCAGAAGTCTTATATGTTTGGAACATTTGGGTGAGTACTGAATGACAAAATTAAAAAAATTTTATCCCCTCCACATTTTGCTTATATTCTTCAAAATATAGCCCACTCGTTTGCTTTCCACTGAAGAAATTTTGAAAGTTTGTAACAAGTGGGGGATGTATGTAGCCTAAATGACGTCATAACTTTCATGTTTGGCTCAACTGTCCCTTTAAATATTACCGCACATTGCATAATTTGCCAGCATCCACTATATGCACATGTATAAGATAACAAAAGAGTTCAGAGTAGGTATAATTTTTCTCCTGTCAGTTATTTTGTGGCACAAGTTTCATGGTCCGAGGATAAACACGAAAGATCTAGAAAACACATGTGATGTGTTATTGGAAAAATCTGCATTCTCTTGACTCCTGCTGAAAGAAAACTGAAAGTCTCATCACGTGACGTCCTGTGGGGAGGAGACCGATACTTTCCACCGCGTACTTCTGCCATATAAATACTCTCGCGCACTGTTATAGAGCATGTGAAGTTGTGTGATTCAGAATCAGATCATTCGAGAAGACTATCCCTCTCTCAAGTCTGTCTACTGACTACGACTCTTGTCCCGCAAACAAGGTAATGTTTCATTATCCATACCATTTATAATCATCGGATATTGTGAGCACATATATGTGAATTGTTTAATATTATACCTCTTTACAGTCTGTGCTGTTCACTTAAAAAAGATTAATCATATAAAAATGTTCAAAGCATCCTGAAGTTGCTGTTTATCAGGGTAATGTTTGTGCCGCGCGTGTGTTGCGTCCTGCTCGTCACCTGTGTGAGTGAAAGGGGAAAAAGGATGTTTTGCAAAAAAATTTATATATATTGTATTTCTTACAATGTTGAACATTTTATTTTTCTGAAAAAACTACTATTGTTTATTTCATGAGAAACGTTTTGATTACATCATGGGGTGACTCAGTCGCCTGTTGCCCAGTTATGAGGAAAGAAGTGGGTCAACGGGAGTGTCACGCGTTGATGATTGCTGTTTATGATTTTGAGTGTTGTGTTGAAGATAACATTCTAGGGTCCACCCTACCATTGCTCATTTATGTTGGAAATTTTGACAGCCGGTCACAGCTGGAAAGCTGCATTGACCAATCAGAAGCCAGGAACCTACCAATGCGTCTACCAATGGGTTTAGTACGTAGCTATAAGATCATTTGTATAGCTACAATGATGTTGCGCGCTTTTACAGTTAGGTAACCTGGTATTGCAATAACTTTTACTTAGGAAATCACTCAATTAAACAATGCCATTTTGAAATAGACTTACAGATTTTCTTTTAAAACCTTTATTTACTTCGAACAATATTATAGTACACAGTAAGCAATGTTAGCTATTGCTCATTATCCTTTATGAATAAAATATGAATTCCGTTTAAACCATTCTAAGTGTTTTACATCTCTTATTTTTATTTTCCTTTGAATATAATCATTATAGGCTATATGCTACTTTAACTGAGAATGTCTTGAGCTTACATTCTTATATCTTTCATGTCTTTTGTTTCAGGATTTTCTTTCTATAAACTAAAGAAATGAAAAACTGAAGTTTTCTTTATGGAGAAAGTTTTGAAATCCTAAAGCTGGTTACACAGATACGAACACGCTTATATTCAATTTGAGACTGACTTGGCTCGTTCTTTGCTCTTGGCACTGGTTTTGGCCATGCCGGACCTGAAGAAGTACCTCACAGAGGGCCTGATCCAAGTAGCTATTCTTCTCAGTCTGGCTGGGATGCGTGTGGACGTGGATCCCTACCTGCCCCCTTTAACCGAAATCATTCTGGGCCCAAATTCAGCTCTAACTCAGACTCAGTTCCACAATCTTCGAAACATCTTGGATGGATATAACCTACACCCAAAAAGTGCAGATCTGGATGGGTTCTTCACAGCTCGCAGGGTTCTGAACTGGGTTCGCTCTCTAGACCGCCTACAGGTGCCAGCGGCGGAGCTGGAAGCCTGGCTGGTCCACAGAGAGCCTGACACTGGAGTCTCCATTCCAGCTCAAGTGGGTCTCCTTGAGGAAGGCGGAGGTCTTGAAGATGCGGAGGAACCCTCGGAGCTAAGCATGAGGTTGGGAAGTGGAGGAGAACTGGGTTATGACGTAGCTGAGGATCAAACCCTCGGAGCTTTGGGGCACATGCCAAGAAGCATCAACCATCCAGACGATGACGACGAACCTATTAAAGAGGTAAGCAGTGATGCCAGTGAAAACGGTACTGAAAAGGTTCGCCTATTTCTGCCAGTGACCTGTTTTGTGGTTTGTTACATAATAGTTCAAGTAAATATTTGAGGAAGAGAAGCTGGTGCTAGCAACACCCTCCATGCAAGGATATTTGACTCTCATGTGTTTCATTGTAACTGACTACTACTTCTTCTTCTATAAAAAGAATAAAATAAAGTATAATTGTTTGGAGAGTACATTTTCATATGCACTGCTAAGAATATATATATATAATTGTTAGGAGAATATATATTCATATACACTGCCTCTGCAATTTTTAGGGCCAGTAAAACTAATTTTAAAGAAATTAATACTTATATTGAGCAAGGCACATTAAACCGATCCAAAGCGATAGTACACTTTTTTTTTTTTTTTCAAATAAATAAAAAATGCTGTTCTTTTGAACATTTATTCATCAAAAAATATTGAGAAAAAAAAAATCAATTCAGCTTCGCCCTCACAGGAATTAATTACATTTAAAAATATATTAAAATAGATTTTTTTGAAAAATATTTCATTTTTATGGTTTTTAAAAAATATATTTGTACATATTTGTGCACCACAGTTCTTAACTATAAATAGCAATGCAATGTATTTGTTTTCCAAAGAGTGCAGAAATGTGCCCGGACAGATATAAAAAGAAGAAAAACAATTGTTAACCTACATCTGGATTTATTGATCTTTCAACTATGGTTATATTTCTTTACGGCACATCATTTCTATTTAACGTGTGCCCTACAAAATAAAGTGTTTTTATCTATGAATCTTATTTAGTTATCAGTTGAGACACATACTCATCGAGTCAACTTACTGGAAATAAGTTAATGCACCCACAAAACTATTTCAAGACTATACACTATACATCATTCAAATATTGTTAAGACGTATCTTGACCATATGAAACAAACTCCTTTCATTAATTGTATTCTGTAAACACACAGAACTGGCTGTATACCAGACATGTCTGCATGGTTTGTTATTCAGTTGGACAAACACATGTGTCCCTGCTCTGAGGCACAGCTGAGTGTTAAGAAACTTCAAGTATCTGATACTTCAGCATGGCTGGGACTCCTCTTCATGCGTTACTTAAGTGTTGCATGTTGTTTTCTGTTCTACTGACCGTGAGAGTATTCTGGGTAATGGGGGTAACACATGATCGCTGGCCTGTATACTAGCATGTTATGTAACTTTCTACATTGTAAACACAACTGGAACTTATGGTTTATAAATGTACCTGATAGGTCAGGGGAAAAGTTTGTTAAACCCATATGATTTTGTGAAAAACTGCAAGAGCATATACAACAAAGAAAGTGAATAGTTCAGCCTGAAAATGTACTCACCCAGGACTTCCAAGTTGTGATTTTTTTTCTTCATCAGAACTAATTTGGAGAAGAACTATATCACTTGCTCACCAATGGATCCTCTGCAGTGAATGGGTGCCGTCAGAAAGAGAGTCCAAACAGCTGATTAAAAACATCACAATAAACCACAAGTAACCCACACCACTTCAGTCCATCAGTTAACATCTTGTGATGTGAAAATCTGTGTTTGTTAGGAAGAAATGCTTTTATAGGCATTTTAACATTTTAACCATTGCTTTCAGCCAAAATCCACAATAATGTTTCCTCCAGTAAAAAAAGCACATCCTCTGTTGTCCTCTTGTTTGTTTAGAACCGCTTCGGACTTGTTTGTAAATGGTGCTTGATTTGTACATTTTTCTCCTGATTCTGACAAGATGACTCAGTCAGAGAGTAAAGTGATATTATGGATTAAGGACTTGTGGATGTTTGGACTCTTACTCTGACGGCACCTATTCACTGCAGAGCAAGTGATGTAATGCTGTATCTCTCTAAATCTGTTCTGATAAAGAAACAAACATACATTTGGGTCGTGGGTGAGCAAAACCATATTTTGTATTACATTATAACCAACTGTTTCTTTGTCACATGACCCAGACTGCTGGTATGTGTATAAACTGTCCAGCAGACTATTTAGTGTGACTGTGAGCGTCTGCCCGGCTGTGCTCCCTCATTATTGACATTTGCGAGAAGCATCAAGCCGCTTCCCTTTGCTTTCTGTGCACACGCATCACCTCAGGTGGGACATCTGGGGAAATTTCCACTGGATGCTTTTTACTTTCTATTCCTCCAGTGGGCTTTGAAACAGAATAAGAGGCTGCACACAGTAAAGCAGTTAGTGAAGCTGAATTCCCCCTGACTAAGGACCCTGTACTTAGAAACAGTTGCCATGCATTTGTCAAGTCCCCACATGTGCAGACCAGATCAGATGTGACATGCACATGATCCACAGGGCTATTTCTGAACCAAGAAGCCAGTCTGTTTCTTAGTGCGGTATGTAGAAAAGGCTGCAAATTTGGCCCTATGGCCCATTTGACCAGCACTGACGGATAACATGGTGTTCCTGGAGCAGACCATTGACTATTTATTCTCTAGGGATTATTAGAAGCATGCAGTTCAGAGAAAAATGATCCTTTTTCACAGACTGAAACATCTCATCTGTCCAATTTGGAGCTAAATGATTCGTTAACATAAGTTAAATACAATTTAGCCGAGCTACAGTTTTGTAATAGGATTCTGTTACGGTTATTTAATAGATTACAAAAGCGTTTGTAAATGATATTTGTTTTAAAAAATGTAAATGGTTGTGAGATGGTGGCATAATAGAACTACATAGCGAAAAACCTGCTTTAATTGTCACTTATTGTAAAATTACAATTCAGCAATGTCTATTAATGTCTATATGACACATACGATCAAACTGGTGGATCAATCCAAACTGTTTTTGTTCTGTGTATATTAGATCTTTTCGACATTGTTAGGATGTTAAATCATTGAATCATTCGTTCAACCAATTTGTTCAAATACATGATTCATTCAAGAAAGGAAAAAGTCTTCATCGAGGAGTTAAAGTAACGTTCATTTAACTTCCTCATTCAAATTAATATGTATACAAAATACAAAAAGGAAAATCAATGAGAAAGTCAAAAAAACGGTTTAAAAAAACATCCCCCTGTCTGAATCACTGTAGTTCAAACAGGGGCGTCTGTACTTGACCGGGCAGGCTTGTTGTGACCCCAGCTTGAAGTTTGACCGCTGTTAGATATGCCTGAGCATGTGCTGGCTTGGCGTCCAGCACCAGCCTGGCTTGTTTTGTAATCTAAGAAGACAGGCGCATTTGCTTTCGCAATGCCTGTTTACCGGCTACTGATCAAGTGTCTGAGCCCACCCCCTCAAAACCAACTCAACGGACAGTACATGAACAAAACCTTCCACTGCTCCACATACCTTAAGCCTACACATAAACAGGCCCAGTGACCTTGTCAAACCCTTTCTAGGACTGAGCCTATGTAGGTGTGGATGTACTGAATAGGTTACATGATTTGTTATTCCCCTAATACCAAAAAACATATTACTCAACTGCCATCCTGTCACACAGGAACCACAGGAGATCTCTGGAGGTTAAGGGGACTTCCAGTACCAACAGCACAGACACCCAGGAGACCAATCACTTTTTTTTTAATCCCCCTCCAGAGCAGGGAAAGGTTAGCTCTATTCATAGCCAAGAACTGTCTGTTGTCTGTAAATGTATGGATTCCATACATAAAAGTTGTTCATCACTAGGCCAGCCTAGCTTGGTGCAGGTTATTATAAATAATACTTGACAAATTTTAAAATTAAATTAAAATTTTAATAATCACCAGGAAGGTGTGCGGTTGTAAAGAACTGTTGGATTTTGACTTCATATACCAGTTGGCTTTAATAAGATTTCCTCAAGAAACAGGCAATAAAGAACTCGACAGCAAACCACTTGAATGCAACAAATTACAATTTCCTAAGGGCAAGTTTCCGAAATCACATGAAAGCAGCAATAGACCACCATGACTTGACCTGAGACCTCCACTTCCTATCCATTGAAGAACATGCTTCCTGAGATACCAGACATGATGCTTACTTTTGCATTTGCAGGAGGGAGATGGCGTGTCTTTCTTCTGGGAGCATGAACCTCAGAATGTCCACCAGGAGCAGCTGGAAAATGCAAGGACTCGATCTCTCAGCTTGTTTGATGAAGAAGAGGAGGAAGATGAGTTTATGGTGGATAGCTGGAGAAATTCAAATCCATTTCACAACCAAGTGTTTGGAGAAGATCCACAGGTGCGACAGTGAGCATGTTCACAACAAGGCACTAAATATTGTTTTATTTGTTTACATTCGTTGTCATTTCCAGAGAAGTAGATTGAGCTAATGTACTGATATACTGCAAACAGGAAACAAAATACATTTAAAATTGAGTTAACGCATTGTGTTAAAAGTAGATTTCGGCAGTGGGTTTATTGACGGTGTTAGTGCTGAGCTTTATGAAGACGTCCCACATTCCAAAGCAGTGCAGCATTGCCGTCATATTTGACCTTGACAGATAACAAAGTGATATGAGTTTTATTAAACAGTTTCCTCATGCTCACTTGCTCTTCTTTCAGTTGTCAGGTGAGAGGGACTATGCTTCTCTTTCCATTGACGAGTGCTTGAATCTCATCGATGCCAACTTCCCCTCAGATGGAAATCCAGAGGTAAAAACTTAAAAGTAGAATGTGACATGTTATAGATTTACAACCCTTTGTGTAGAGCTGGAGAGAGAGAAAAAGAATGCTTTCTAAACTACTTAAAACCTTCGTTTTCTCAGTTGACAGGTCCTGATGTACAGAATGTAGGAGAACATGCACTTCCTGAGTTTCAGAGGCCAATTTTGTCACCCTTGTTGCCTGAACAGGAATCAACAACTTTGGAGCAACAATGGCAAGATGTTCTGGCCATCATGGGATCACAGGTATGAAATGAATAACGTCTTCCTGTCAAGTCCCAAAAGTAAATCAGTGCTTTGAAAAATTAACACGTGTTACACGCAATTGTCATTTGAGGAGAACTGTGATTAAGAGTTTTGGAACAAAATGTTAAAAAAATCATTTTTGGCGCCATTAAATGTGACTTGAATGTTGTAGCCTCTTAAGCTCAAAGTAACAAGGAGCATGCAAAACTGTCTCTTCTCTCTCATTTGTATTGTAAAGAGGCCGAATAAGAGAATGGGTTCAAATATACACAACAACTTACTACAATGTATTTTCTCTCGTTTAATGACCAAATCAGTGAGATAAAGACCTGCTGGTGAACATGTTACATGACGTTAATGTACGTATGAATTTCTTTTTTCTGCTGAACACAAAGAAAAATATTTTGAAGAAAGTGTGTAACCAGGCTGTTTTGGTCACCACTGACTTGAAGTAGAGGGAAAAAATAATATGGGAGTCAATGTTGACCCAACACAGACTGCTTACAAACTCTTTTCAAAATGTCTTTTGTGTTCAGCAGAACAAAGAAACTCATACAGGAACTACGTGAGCAAATCGTGACAGGATTTAGATTTTTAGGTGAACTATTCCTTTAAATTTACTCAGAAAAGTCATCAGGTGCTAGTTGGCTGGCAAAAATAACTTTAGAGAACAGAAAGATGTAAATACATAGTGCTGTCAAACAACCACGATTAATCAGATCCAAAATCAAAGTTTGGGTTTACATAATATATTTGTGTGTACTGTTTATTTATTATGTATATATAAACACAAGCACTTGTATGCATGTGTTTAACATATGGTATATAATATTAATATATACAACTAAATACATGAAAAGTTATATATTCGCGTATCGTACGATTCATGGTCATTTTCCAAATCATAGTGATGATCCCTATCCCTTTGTTAGTGGAGACTTGAGAGAGCAGTGCACGCGCGTGTCATTATTTAGTCGTTTGGAATGCACTTGTCAAGTGGTGCGATGTAATTTTCTCATTATCTTCAGCTGGGATGTTCCTGTGATAACGAACGCAACATGATGTGCATCAGCAGATGTCGCCGTTTTAATGTCATAAATGTCTTTTTATTGTTGATAGCATAACTGTTGCAAATAAACATACATTTTATATACGTTTTAAAAATAAGTAAGTAAAGTTTATTTGTTGAGCGCTTTTCACAGACAGGCGGTCACAGAGCGCTGTACACAAAAATAAAAGTAAAACATACAATAATACAAACAATGCCTGTGTAGAGCAATTTAAAAAGATGACACTTCACAGAAGGCCTGTTTAAACAAAAAAGTTTTTAACTGCTTTTTGAAGG
>JAUMHQ010000048.1:16170513-16191686 GCA_032361165.1 Enteromius paludinosus
AAATTCCAATTCACTTCCTGGAATGGAATTGGAATTGGAACTGCATGCAGCTGACAGGAAATGGAATTGGAATTGAAATTACAAGTAATGGAATTCAATTCAGGAAGAATTCCACTGAATTGGAATTTATTCAGTGGAATTTATTTATTCAGTGTTTATTGCTGAGCATTTATTTGTCATTGCATAAAGACATTTGAACTTTATTTATGTTGATTTACAAATATGTCATTCAATTACACTGTGAATTTCACTTTCATAACTTTAACATAAACAAATCAAATACACTTAATGTTATTCAAATGCATCACACATGAACACTGCGCAGTGTGGAGACTTTTGATCTTACCTGTTTTATTCACACGTGACTGATGCACTTGAATTAAGTTGATTTGATTTGTTTATGTTAAAGTTATGTAATATAAATACATGGAAATTCACCATGTAATTGAATTAATAATAAAGTTTAAATCAAGACCAAAATATGTGTCAATCATATATTGAATGTATTTAGAAATGTGTCACCACTGGCATTCAATTATTAATTCATAATGTACTGTTCTCATTTTTATTTACTTGCATTTGATCAACTCTATTTTTTACATTGCTTGATATTTGTAAATCATCATGAATAAAGTTCAAATGTATGTCTTTAAATGCACTGACAAATGCTCAGCAATAAACAGAATTCAGTGGAATTCTTCCTGAATTGAATTCCACTTCCTGTAATTCCAATTTAATTCCAATTCTGTTTCCTTTAATTGTTGTTTAATTCCAATTCCATTTCCTTCTTTGAATAGGAATTGTTGAGTTCATTCCTGAATTGACCCCAACCCTGATCGAAGGTTCTGATTGGATTGTGATAAATTTGGACTCCTAGTGTTTCCACCTGGTTTATTGTGTGCTAACTGAGCTCAAGCAGTGCTGACTTAAGTTTACATTAGTGAATGCTAGTGTTTTCGAAATGACCACATGGTGTATAAGCACTGAAAAATGTAGGGATTTGTGTGTAGAGTTCACCAAATTTGACTCATATGTTAAAGCAGGGAATAGTTTTTATAGTTGAAATGGGTGTGCTTTTTAGAAAAATAGCATTATGGTTTTGAAATTTTAGGTTAAAAGCTTGATTATAGTGTTTTAGCAATCCAGAAAAACTGTAATTAAGAGACCCAAATTGAGCTAAAATATGTCATTTGGTGTGGATGCTGTTATCTGACTAAAAATAAGATACTTTTCTGATAACTTGTACTGCAAATCAGTATGATCAAAATGACATTTGCTTAGTGTTACTATCAAAGTTCTGTAATGTAATCCTATATACAGTGATGACAATCAGCCGTGCTTTTTATACAATATTAGGCCTATGTCTGAATGATCGAGTAAAGCTGTTTTAGTAACTTGTTTTCATGGGCAATGGGGAGTCCCTATCAAACCTATTTTTAGTTTCTTTCTTGTGGTTACTTTCTATTGCACTCAGTGTAAATATACGTGCCGTTTCTCAAACGGAAGGCAGCATACGTCATTAAGCCTGGTTTATTTCGGTTAATTTATTTGAGCATTTTATTCACGAATCCTAAGCATAATACAACCATTCACGCTTAATTAAGAATAATGGTCGAATGTATAACTGTTAATATTCTAAAACAAAATGTTCTTTATGACGTATGCTGTCTACAAACGCTCAGCCGGCCATTTGAGAAACGGCCGTGTTGTCATAAACCTGCTGTTGAGGTTGTGCTGCCCCCTTGTGTCGCGAGTGACGTCACCAAACGGCTAAAAAATTGTGTTATTCTGCCATCTATCGGTTGGAAAAGAAACAGCTCATTTCCTGAACTCGAAGCACATGTCTGCCGCAAACAATCACAAGGTAATGCAAAACAAACGCAACCCATGGCTTGACAACTCACATGCAGTTCGAATAATGTTTGATGAACGACATTAAACTATGAGTTTGACCCTATTCATACACGTATCGTCAAGTTTCTGTCAGAATAAGACGCCATCGTGTAAGCGTGGCGTAAGCTGTATGGCATTTTAGTGTAACTTAATGAGATGATTTCGAGTAGTGCACCGAGAGAAAAGGGGCATATTTTAGCGGTACATGCTTCAGATTTGAGAAACTCTCGCCATTAATTATTTCCTGATGCAGATGAAGCCTAGGTCGGCCAACGCTGAGTTATCTACACTGTCTGTTGGGGAAATAAAAATCGATACACCATCATCGAGGCAGAGGAATGTAATCCTGCCTAGAGCATCTGCTTGTCAGATGTGTCCGTAGAGCCGTTCATAGCGTGAAATAGAAAATCTCGGCTGTCCTCAGCGGCCTGTGTTATTTACCGCCGAGTCGGACAGTGACCGAGCGGCGCGCGCCTGCAGCACCTGCTCTCGCGGCCAGGTGGCGCTTGGGAGTCGTGTGAGGGATAACCTCTGGCCTTCAGCCAAACGGGGCCTTTTCGGTTACTAACAAATGTATAAAATGTATTAAAGACGGCTTTGTTGAAGAGGACTGAACGGGGTAACTATAATAAAAACGTATGCAGTTTGAAGTTTGGGAAGTTTTAAGCGTTTTTTTTAACACCTATTTTATGTAACGTTTTTTCAAAATAATTTGCTATTATTGTGCAAACTGTTTCTATGAACTTATAACATTTTGGAAGTGTACAATATTTCTAAGCATTTGTCACACTGCCTGATTTTACTTAAAAAGGCAAAAAGCAAAAAAAGATGATTCAAATTGTTGCTAGATTTAAAACATGCACTTGCGCTCATGTTATAAAATACAGAAGTCATGTTTTTAAAAAGTATATTTGAAATATAAATGATCTAATATTTTAATTATCTGGAGATTCTTAGGGAAGTCTCATTAACAGGAATATATTTGCTAGTTCTTATATTCTGATGTCAAATGTATAAATGTATACATGTATAACCCCAAGTCGAAAAGGAAAATCACACATTTTTACCTTTTTATGAAAAAGATAAATGCATTTATTCTTAATAACACCCCCCCCCACCCCCACCCCCCTCAAAAAAACCACAAACAAACCAAACTCCTTTTTGAAATAATTCATATTTTCTTTTATTTAAAAAACGTTTATTTGCAAGGTACAAGGGGTGGCATGTTGGTGCTTAATGGGTGCACTTCTTGATTTTTAGAGTCGTTAAATTTAATTATTCACTGAAATTAGTCAACTATTTAAAAAAATGTACAGACCCAAGATGGACACAGAGATGAGATTTTCCTTTATCCTCCAAGACATCCTTATTTGTCATAAAACCCTGTAGATCAGAACATAAAATCTTTTGCAGAATACCAATAAAGTGTAAAATTCACTTAATCTTTCTGGCCTTGAATTTATGACAAATATAAGATTAAACGTGCATAGAACAAGCATTTAAACAGTCTTGTGTATTTACAGGTGAATTAATTAAAATGGAATTAGGTGTTTATATATATATATATATATATATAATCAAACCATATTCATTAATGCTCCCATATTTCTTCATGAAGATATGTTATATCTTTAGATAAAACCAAGTGTGTGCCGCTGTCTGCATGCACAGCAGAGGGCGCCCTAACTGGGATTCCTAAGTGTCACCTCCTATGAAGACAGCCGAAGTTGAATGGCGTCGGCCGCTGTAACAGATCGGTGACCTGAGAGAGCTTGATAAGTGCAGCTCAGAGGGAAGCAACGTTCTTCTGTTCCGCCGAGCCTTTCATCTCAATTTAAACCACCTTCCTCATAATGTTCCACTGCTTTCTCTTCTCCATCTTGCCTCTTGACAATATCTTCTTTTCTTCTGCTTTATTTCTGCCCCCTCACCTCTGGCTCTGTCCGTCTGGCTCTTCCTCCCATTCTCCTGCTGTGAGTCGAGGTGTAATGTATCCGTAGCCCATGTGTGCTGAAGTCTTTAACATTCTTTCTTCTGCAGAAAGCCGAAGATGGCACTGTACTGCGCAAACACATCAAACACCACCTCTTTATCTATCGCTTTCTTGCTGCGATACGGGGGTCAGAGGTCGGCGTTCCACTCTCTTGCTCCTTGCATCTTCCATTTCCAATACCTGCTTTTGTGTTCTTGTATATTTTCCGTCTATAGGTTTAAACAGCATGCTTTACTTATTTACTTAGCTGCAGTATCAGAATCGATTAGGCACTGAATCATGCAGAGTATCTGAAGTTAGAGCCGTCTATATTCCTTCAGGTCTGTTTATGATTCTGTAGTTGAGTTCAGAGGAACATGTAGACAGTGAAAATCACTCTTGACAGCTTCCGATGGAGATCAAACTGCCCCCCGCTGCTAATGTGTCTTCTGAGTTTATATTATACAGCACGTTCTTCTTGGTTTTCTAGTGATCGTGACCTTAACATGCTCCGGTTTAGTGATGGTGAGGAAAATACAGAAAGAGGAAATAATAAATATACCAATAAAAAAAAAAATGAAACGATCAAATAAATAGATTTTGCAATATTAATGTTGCCAATGCTCAGAAAATGTATTTAGTTTACGTAAAGAAATGTTGGAAAACAATTGCACGTGTCTTAATATTAAATATGTTGAGAATAATATTTAGAAACTTGTCTGCAGAACAAAATATAGCCAAGTCATTTGAATTGATGTAATAATCTTGCTATGAAATATTAAGTAACATTAGTAAACATTTAATTGAAATGGGCCTTAAAAAAAATCAAGACTCTGTTTCCAAACATTCTTAATTAAACTGAGCTTGCAGGGAAAACGGTGCTTACCAACGGTGTTGTTCGCAGTTTTTGGGATGCGTTCATGGTCAGGTCAGGCCCAGCGTTCCCCGAAACACACGTCGAGGTCAGAGGTCACTCAGAATGAGGGCGCAGAAGAGATAAAGGAGGGACAGAGGATGATGAAATGGAGAAAGGAAGAGCTCAGATAGTGACCTCTGGCCCGGCGTCTTCCTTTTCTCTTTCACTCTCTTATTCGCTCCCTATGTTTCTTTTCTCATTCTTCTCACTGACTCTTTGTGTCCAGCATTGATCCGACCACAGGCAGCGACCTCTGCGACATTTCCAGGGGTCAGCTGGCGGCCATGACGACAGAGGGGTCAGTCTGCGGCCTGGGTTCATCTCTCGGTCAACATCAGGTCACATTATGGTCAACATCAGTAGTGCGTTCAAGACCCTGAAGCCACCAAGTTTCATCAAAGAGCAGGTTTAGTGTTTCAGTTCGTCAGATTATACTAGTTGTTTCATATTTCTGATTGCATTTGAAATCGTTGTTTTTTGTTTTTTTTTACTTGTCCATTTAAATTCATGCTTCTGGAAAAAGCTGTTTTCATAAAGTAAATAACCTGTTGGAAGTACTCAGATTAACCTGAAATGAACCTCTCGGTACCGGTCAACATAGAGGTCGTCTGCCGGTCAATTACAGGGCGTTTTCCCAAAGAGCAACAGCAAATCGGCCATCTTGCCTGGTTTCCACTATTCTAATACATATCTGCCCTCACCGTGACCTGAAGGCTGGGGTCATCTAGCAGTCATCAGAGTGTGTTCAGAAAAACTCCAGATGATTCAGCGAGGTTTTGAACACTGGGAGTTTGGTCTGTCATCATAGGTCACTCGGTTGTCAGCATCGTGCCGCAAAGCCCAAGCGTCGGGTAACATTTATAAGGTGTAATGGCTTGACCCGAATTATTACTACTGACCTCCGTGTGATGCACAGAAGCGCTCGTGGGAATGTTTCACCTCCGACTCCTCGCCGCAACAATCCTACAATCCTTTAATATACTCTTTTTAGATGTGCGTGCAGCTCCCCTTACAATTAAATGACAGACGGTTATAATCATTAAAGATCAGCACGTGATGTAATATGCCTGAGATTCAGGGTTCAACTTTGAGCTGTAACCTTTGTTAACCTATAGCTTTCTTTAGGTCGATGGTCTGTTATGAAGGTTTTGCTTGGCAATGTGTTATAAATTGGTATAATTTTTGTTCTGATGAAATTTTTAGGTTTATTGAAGGCCTACAAAGTGAAATATTGGATATACTGAAAGTGCCCTTTTTAGATAATAAATTTAGGTGGGAAAAAAACCCCTAAGTAATAATATCCTTATCTTTAAGAATGCATGTTATATTTTTATTATTGTTACCATTTTGGTTCTCTGATATTTGAAGTTAAGTTTTTCAGTGTTGCTCAATATTGGCAGTTTAATTTTTAATGCACCTATTTTTTTTAGCATAAAAAAAATGTACAAAACAAATGAAAGGCCTTAAAAAGTACGAAATGTTAATATAAAATAAAAATAATTGCTAAACATTGTAATTATTTGTAGACTGTACACTGATAACTAGCTGTGCTATATCTTAAAATGAATGTCATTTGATAATATTTTTTTAATTCCTAAATTTAGATGTAGCTTAAAAAAAAAAAGCAGACTTAGTTAAAATGATGAAAAAATATATTTCACTATATTAATTTATTATATTATATTCCATTTATATTTAAGGTTGTGAAATTTTTAATTGCTGTTAATCACATCTAAAATAAAAGTTTTTGTTTGTGCTATGTATATTTATTATGTATATATAAATATAAACACATGCATGTATATTTAATAAAAAGAAAATATATAAAATATGAGAATTTAATTTATAAATGTGTATATACACATGTAAATATTTTCAAAATATATACTCTGTGTGTATTTATGTATATACATAATAACTATACACATTACACATTAAACAAAAAAAATATTTGACAGCACTAATTATATTATAATTATTGGTAATTTTATTAATTATTGGCCTATGGGTATTTGGCAGAATTGTAAAATTTCATCCCGAGATTTGTTGTTTTGCTGGAATGCCAGGCATACGTTTCTAGATGTTTTTGGATGCTTTTAGAAATAGCATTATGTTGTTTTCACCCCATAGCTCCCACCGCACGCTTCAGAATTTTCACACACTTTGATTATTATTCATGTGACCTCAAATTCACCCGGAACGCAGCGCGGGTCGTCTGGCGGTCAGTGGCTTAGGGTGCAGCTTTTTCCTAAAAGCGCTACAATGTCCCTACAAAAACATACCAGCGGCGATCAGTCTGATCATTCAAATTAGTAGGCTGCGTGTATTTGGCCTCCGTCTGACCTGCATGTAACCGGGGTCGCCCGGCGGTCAGATTCAGGGGTCATCCGACGGTCGAAGTCCTGGTGTCCCTTCCGAGCCACCGTAGGGTGTTGTTTGCATCCGTGGGGTCTGATTGGCTCGGTGGCAGTGCCCGAGGGCTCATCAATCCTTGCTCTAATCATTACAGATGGAGGACAGTGGCGTAAACAGGCATCGTTAGGCCACAGCCGCTCGTGTCCACTTTAAACCGCCGTTATGACTTCACAGAAGCATCTGTAACTTGCTCCCCCGGGGAGCCACGTCGAAGGATGAAGTACTTTTGAGATGGTCTTCTATCAGTTAAGTGTGCAGGGTTGACAGGGTTGAGCTAATTTTGTCATCCACACCACTGTGATGGTTGGTCTATGCTGACATGAGGGAGGCCCTGCTGGGGTTGCACCATTGAACAACAAATGTAATTATGATATATCTGCTAAAATTCCAAATGAAAATATGCCTTTTCAAAAATAATACAAATAAATAATAATTGTATGGCTGCACAATGTGGTCAAAATTTTGTAGTTGTATGTCAGTATGACTATAAAATAAAAATAATAATTCTATTGATTTATAGTAATAGTAGTAATGATCATGATAAAGGTGACAGTATTATTGCTAATGTTATTTAGTATTGATACACTGTTATATATTTTGCTGTATATAACACGATATATTGCTATATGTAACACACACATTTTTTTTAATGCCACATCTGTAAAATACTAGTACATATGCCTGTCCTAGTTTCATCTGTTTTGTTGATAAGTGCTTCTCATTTCAAGTATGGCGTGTGTCAAATACACAGTAAAGGGACCCAAACTTCAAAGATGAGTTTTGGTTAAGCAGCATTTTCTGCTTTTTTTTTGTGATGTCAGGTAATGAGTTGCTCACGTATAAATGAACACCACCAATTTTTATTTAGCATTATTTTGATTAATTGCGCAGCAGTGGCACATCAAAATGTAGTTTCCCCTCTTTAACCGTGAAACCCAAAGGTACTGACAGAATAAGCAGTGGAGCGATTGGTGACGTAGTTTCCGCACGCAGCAGGAGAGGTCAAAACCAGAGAGCGCTGCAGCAAGGTGCTGCCGTTGCTGATGAGGTTTCATAGCGTGTGTTTTCGTCAGGAGGAGCGAAGCGGGTTCAGCGGCAGGGCAATGGCAGACCCCCCGTTCTCAATCACACTCGGTCCCTGAGGGCATGTGAAGCTGCGCTAGCAAAAGTGAGATGCACGAATAAATACCAACGAAAAAAGGGGCCAAAAATTGCAATTCCTATATATATGTATAAGGAAGAAAATTGGCCGGGGAAACGGATGCGTTCTCCTTCCGTCTCATTATCCTCTTTGCATTTTTGGCATATCACGGAGCATGCTGGTTAGGCCGCTGGTAAACATCTGACATCATAGACGCACCATGTGGCATCACCATAGAGATATTTTTAACCAGCATGCTGCCGGCTTTTCCTAAAAGCCCTATCCCTCATACCTCTCTCTTCCCCCTCTCTCATTCTCTCTCTCTTTCCACCTGCTCTTCACCCCATCAGCGGTGGGGTCGTTGCGAGGTCGGGAGGAAAAATGAAGCGCTGTGTAATGCCCCTCCGTGCCTACTGATGGAATGCTCTTTCTTCTTCCTCCTCTAATGCTTTCCTTTAATTCCTCTCTTTCATGCTCGTCTTTCCTGGCTTATCTCATCTCTGCATGCACCTGCACATCTACCTTCCATCATCCCTTTTGTTTCTAAACACAGGCCTGGAGGTGTTTAAAGGAAAAGTGTGGGCCGAGACGCTAGTTTGGAATAAATCATGATGCTCCGAGCATCATATCTGACGCTAAACGGGTCCGTCCTTACTGCGTTTATGGTCCGGCGCGTGGTGAAACCAGTCATCCCTGAAGAACCTAACATCCCTTCGATAGCGTTTATGTAGCTTAAACATTTATCAGCTATTAAAGCATGCCGTTTTGTAAAATTGCTCATAATATGGACTCATATTTCTCATATAAACAAGTCCTTGTGGTGGGCCGAACAATAAGATGAATAGTGCATAGGCACTAGGCAGCGCTGTGAACTCTGGTGGGATCGGGCCTCAAGACCCTTCTGACGGGACACAGGTTAAATATTTTCATCCGAAAACCCACTGAACCTCCTATTCCTTTCTATTCATTAACCGGTAAACTCTGTGATCTGGCTCTTATTCACCCCCGAGATGTGTTTGTGAACGGGGGCATGCCGTGACTTCAAACATGCAGAGCTTGAAAGCAAGAGGAAGTTGTCCTGAGGCCGTCATGCCCCGTCCATAATTTCTGGGCCACTGGATTGACTATTTTAGGACGGTGTAGCAGGAACACTTTGTTGTGATCGGGGCGGCCCTCAATGCTAATCTGTTCTGATTCGTGCTTTGCATGTGGGCACTGAGTTAAAAAACAATCCAATTAAGTTGCTTCAAAGAATCAAATAGCAAATTAAATCAAATGAATCTCAGTTAAAAAAGCCAGATTGGCCCCGCATTAAAGTCTCGGTGCTTTATTTTAACAGCTCAATGACTACGAAAGCTCAGGAGAATTTGGCCCCCAGTGATTGTTAATCAGAAATGAAGGCAGCATGTTAATAGCAGTGCTTGGACTCTAGATGTCAGCAGTGTCTGGTGGACCGTTGATGAAATGAGCTCTAGTCACCATCTGCTGTGCGTTCAGGTTTAGTTTTGTGTGCTCAAGTGGCTGCTCTGAACTGGGAAAGAGGTTTTGGTTCCAGTAGATGCGTTCTTTGCTTGATCCATACTTGATATCAACATGAGACAATAGTTGTCACACTTTGAAAACTGATGATCCCTGAAGTTATTTCGCTTTACATATACTGATCAGAGATGACTTATTCAGGTAATAAGGTTCTTCAGGTTCCCTAAGTGATGGAGTGAAAGGAGAGCAGGGATAATAGTGTAGATTTTTGGTTTCTGCTCATTTATTCAGATAACTCAACATTGAGTGTTTACTGTTTTGTGTTATTGCACACTGTTTTTCCTGTTGAATGCTGTAAAGCTGCTCTGACACAATCTAGCACTATATAAATAAAGGTGACTTGACTCTTGACAGTAAACGAGCCGCTACTTTGGTTTCTGTTTAGTTTGAATCTTTGCAGCAAATATCTTGGTAAGAAAAAAAAAAATAGTGTCGGTTAAAATCATTTTATTATCTTATTGTTGTAATATTCAAATGCCCAGGATATGAATACGAGAAATGGATATGTAATTATAAATGAAGTTTGAGATCATTGTAACCGTTAATAAATTAATAAAAAAGTTAATATATTGTTTACACTTTTTTTTTTTTTTTGCTTTGTTTGTCTCCTCTCATTTGGCCAAAAGTTAAAAAATCTAAATACATAAAAATATATATATATATTTTTTTGTTTCATATTAAATGTCATTATTTAAGTGTCAAAGTTCCTATATGTAACATTAAATGTGATATTCCAGAAGCAAATTCCTTATTTATTAATTTTTGGTGGTTCCATCATTTCTTTACCACCTTGCTCTGTGAGGGAGTGGTTGGGGGGGCCAATGGCTGGGGTTGCCAGGGCAACTGCTGGCATGGTGAGTGGGCAAGACTGGGGTTGGCATTGGGCAGGACAGCTGGGTGCCATGCAGACCCCCTCAGACGGGCATTTCATTTGGCGGAGAGATCACAACAGCAGAATGCTTAGTTGAGCCAGAACCACATGTTCCATGTGGCCGGAGATTAGTCTGATTTGAACATAACTTGATTAATTTCTTCTCCTTGTTTTTGTAGGGATGCACAATACGTCAGCACCATAACGGTTATTGGTTGGCATCATAACCCACCCTACCTCAACCCTTCCTTAATAAATTTTTAGGGTCAGAAAGATTTTTTTTAATGTTTAAAAGAATTCTTTTGTGCGCATATTTAATCAAAAATACTGTAAAAACAGTAATATTGTTAAATATTATTATAAAATAAAAGGTTTCTATTCAATATCTTTTAAAATGTCTGTGATCAAAGCTGAATTATCAGCATTATTACTCCAGTCCAGTGTCACATGATCCCTCAGAAATCATTCTAATATACTGATTATTATTTTTCATAAACATGGATTTGTATTAATCAGTATTAGAGATTTTGATCATTGTTGACATTAAATAAAAGTGAATAATAGCTGATAATCACTTTTTGACCCTATTTACATTTTATATGCTTTTTTAATACGAGCCATTTATTATTTAATTTTGGTCAAAATATGGAAATAATTTTCTGCCCTTTGAATTCAAGAAATTGGTGCACCACCATTTTTGCATTGCCCGTTCAGTTCCATGTTATCTTATTGGAAACTGTTGTTCCTGAGATTATTTTTCATGTTTTGTGGATGAAAAACATTCATTGTTTGCTCGTTGTTTCTCCTTTGTTGGTTTTGATTGCTTGTATTTTCCTTATTTGAAAGTCTCTTTGGATAAAAGCATCTGCTAAATGTAAAAAATAATTTGATCATACTACTTGTTCCAAATGACCAGATAGCATAGCTGAGACTCTACTGTTACCTTTAGGTTTATGTTTTTGGTAGATGATTTCTTCGTAGAACTGCAAAAATGGTTCAGTTTGTGCAGCCTTTAGTTTCACTAAAGACCTTTGACCCTGACCAAAGACATAATACAGCTAATGCATCATGAACCAATCAGCATATCCCTCCTCCATTCATTCATCCATCCATCCATCCCTCCCTCTGTACATCCATCCATCCATCCATCCCTCCCTCTGTACATCCATCCATCTCTTCCTCTGTCCATCACTCCATCCATCCATTCGTACATACTTCCATCCCTCTGTCCCTCCGTCCGTCCATCCATCCGAGGCCGTACACCAGTGTATTTGCGATCAGACACATCAAGTGAAATGAGGGGCTGAAAAATGTCCTCATTTCCTCCGCCCTTTGCTTTCCGCCCGCAAGAACACAGCAAGTTCTTCATTAGGAGAGGAAATCATTCCCCCATCTTTCACACACTCCCAATCTGCAAATGTCACCGGGGTGTGGGCATGTGTGTGTGTGTGTGTTAAGATGCCAGATGGATGGTGGCATGAGACACTATTTCATGTTTGACTGTGCCTTGTATCGCAGGGAGGAGTGTGTGTGTGTGTGTGTGTGTGTGTGCTAGGAACGGCTGTGCACAGCGAGAGATTAATTCTGCTAAATTAATTGGGCTGAGATTGAAAATGAGAGAGCAAGCAGGTTGCAGATGAGCACACACACGCAAACCTCCTGCCTGTGATGCACACACTCTTATTTGCCATACACCCCTGATTGTTTGCAGTGTGTGGGTTTTTGTGTGGTTACGAGTGTGTTCTAGAGTGTGTGTGCATGCATGCACAGCAGGGTAGAATGCATACACACACACACACACACACAAGCTGCAATGCTGAGATATGCCGTCAAACACACCCACACACACACCCCGGTGTGTGTGGGGACTCAGAGTGGTGATTTTGAGTCTAAGGGCCCCCATAAATCTCCTTCCATACAGGAGCTGAGTCTGCACAGGGACGAGAAAGAGAACATTACCATCTGGAGAAAGAGAGAGAGAGAAAGGAGAGAAGGTGTAGTTTATATCAACCCCCAGTGAAGTCTCTCAGGCCACGTTCACACCAGAGCTGCTCCTCTTCCTCAGTGCGTAATCCCGTTCTGTTCACACCGCAGGGAAAATCACCTTTTCTAGGCGGAAGGAATCTAGTATCGGGTTCAGTACAAGTTCTGCATCTGTGGCTTTTTGTTAATAACCACAAAAAGAATCTGGACTTTTCCTTCCTTTTCATGCAAAACACAAATCTGAGATACAGCAAGGCACTTAAAATGGGAGTGAACGAAACCTGTCCGTGAACAAAAATGTAAACGATAAGTATGTTAACATGAGTTTAGAGAAGCACTTACTATCATTTTCTGTTTATAAAGATCATAACTGATTTTAGAATTTTATTTCCATAATGTTATTGCATTAACAACCCCCAAATAATTACAACTAATACACTAAATTTAACAAAACTACACACTCTGCTTTCAAATCATCAAAATAAATCCCTATTCACTTCCACTGTAAGTCACTCACTAGCTACGTTTCCATCCACAATTTTTTTTCTGAATTTTGGTAGACATACAACCTTAAATTTACCAAATGAATTCATGCAGATGCACAATTAATTATGCAGGTGAAACTTTGTGCCGCTTTCCCAGAACATGGGAAATGTTTTTTCAAAAGATTCGCAACTTTTGATGCATAGGTTGCTCCCTGACTTTTGTGCTAATCAACATTATGCTACAAATGCTTGTCAGCTAATAAGGTGTTCAACTTGAAACTTCCAGACGTGTCTCTCTTGCTGAATTGTACTATTTGAAAGGCTCATAAACTGGCCGCATTGTTTCGATCGAAATCTACTGATGTCAACAAGTTTCTGAGTGAAGTGTCGTAAACCTTATTATTTTTGTGTGAAAACCTTTAGGTCTTTGCTAATGTAACATTAAAGGTTTGGATGGAATGAAAGAAAGGCGGAGGCATTTTAGTCCGCCCAACTCTACGAGTCTTTACAGAATTTGGCTTCGCCTGATCGAGCAACTCAATTATCCTGTTAATACAGTCTCAGCCTCAAACACCGTTCCCATTACTGCAGAACACACCGCCTGCGGCCACACACACCAACAGCTGTGGTACAAAGAAACCTCACAGGCACAAACACACGCTTCTGAAATCTAAAAAGAGAACATTATGCATCTGAACTCCATGTGTTCTCTAAAATGAATCTGTTTTTCCTTTAATCTCTAGGTAACACGAAGGTCTACTGGTCGTTTTGGGTGACAGTGAGAACGTGTTGAGGTTTCTGGTGCGTGAAAGCTTCGCAGTTGCTATTTGAGAACCTTAAACCGTCTACAGCTTGGGTGTGGAACTCTGGCCTAGTGAAAACAAATCAAATGTAAAGTGTGTCAGAAGAGACAGATTGATGTGTCTCTCATCTCCAGCCTCACTGAACATAGCTCATCATTACTGTCAACACAGAGAGAGAGAGAGAGGGGAAGAGATTGAGAGAACAAATGAGTGCTGGAGAAAGACACTGGAAAGACAAGACAGGTTTAGACTTAAATGGTTGATGAAGTTGATATTATTAGGTATAGATGAAACCTATTGTTGGTGAAGACTAGGAAGATCTCTTATGCTAGAACAGTGGTTTTTAACTTTTTAAGACCGACCCTATTTTTACTTTTTAAATTGAAAGGCTAAAGACACACTGTGGAAGCAGCGCAGGGCTGATGTCACTTAGCCTCACATGAGTTTTGGCTTATCATATTTCGTCTATTCTATTGTTATGATTATCACCAGGAGTCATTGCAATTCGAGAGAATATCTCCTTTATATATGGTGTCGCTCCTGAAACTTTGTAGCATAAAAAACAAAACTTCATTCAAATCGTAAATGGGCTATATATTAGAAAGCGTTGAAAAACTTAATCATAATCAATGAATCTCTTACCAACATCGCACCTATGCTTTGTTTGTTATAATTGTTTTATATTTTATAATCAACAGATATGTGGGTGCTCCAAGTAAATTACACTGTCATGGTTCAGATATGTATGAAAGACATTGTCTGAATACTCCATCTGCCGTAAGTGGTTCAATACGAATGTTATGAAGTGACGAGAATCAATTTTTTGTACGTGAAAAAAAAAAATCTCGACTTTTGACTATTCATTAATTTGTCTCCTCTGTGTCTGTGCATCACCGTAGCATCATTTGTGGAGAATATTCACAGAACTCAAACTATGTGCGCTTTTCTGTCAGTCGGGATATATTTTACATACAGTTTATGCTTTTGTTTAAACAAAACCAGCACGGATTTGTGTCGTGGCTGACACAGAACAGTGTATCTAGTGTGTCCAGCAAATATTCTCCAAAATGCACTACAGTGAAGCAGAGTTTGCGTGCAAACAGTATACTCATTGCCTCATAACATTCAGAATGATCCACTGATGGGAGATGGACTATTCTGGCGATTGCTTTTCTGGACCTTGACAGTGTTTATTGATATTTTCATCTAAAATATCTTAAATTGTGTAAAAGACAAATGAAACTTTCACGGGTTTGAAACGGCATGGTGGTAAGGGATTAATGACAACTTTTTAAGTTAACCCTTTAAGTTTGCAGGTTCCCTTCTTTCCTCCCTGAGTCTTGAACTTTGTAACAGGCGCTTTTGCATTTAAAGAACCTTTCCAAAGTTCCTAGAGTGAGGTGTGGTGTCCGCTTTTTGGAGGAATTAGAAACGTATTTATAGTTCTAGGAATTCCGTTCGGGAAACTAATTTAGCTCCTACTTCAGAGTAGGGTTTAAATCAGTGATGTAAGTGTATGCTGATTGGCCAAACGTACACGAAGCACTGGATACCAAGCAGTTTAAACACATTTGCTCCAATGTGTTTGGTCTGCACAATTGCTCTTTTCTCAGCCTCTATGATATGTAACCCTGAAGTTGTGATTTAGTCAGATTTCATTTGATTTCTTGCACAGTACAAAAGCACCTACACATATATACATTTTCCTTAAATCATCCTGGCAACCCATTTTTTTTTTTAATTCTTGACCCAGGGATCCGTTTTCAGATTCGCCTTCTGTCTTCAGTCTTCAAACTAAACCAAATGCTCAAGGGTTGGCTTGTTAGCACTGGCATACGTCCATCGTAGATGTAATAACTACACCGCCTGGCTGGAAAAACACCTTTCTTAATTTAGTGCTGCAGAAATGAGTCCTAAAACCTGAAAAGGAGGTGTTTTTGCACTTCTGGTTCTTTTGTTTCAAAGTCACTGAATGTGTTTCTGGTTAAATGAGTTAACAAGATATTTTCCCATTTTATTCTATGGCATACAGAAGTAATGCCACACTCTTGTTTGGGGTATTAAAAAGGCGGTTGCTAACAAGTGGCTAAATGGAAGTACAGAGGAGTCGGGGAACAATAAAAGTCATTACTATGAACAGAAGAACAAATCTACTCATTAGTACGCTTTTATGATGTTCACGCATTTGTACGTGCAGCTAAAGTCTCCAAATACTTTTTTGTGGCCACTGTATTTAGTTTTGAATGAAGTGGATGTTTCTACTAAAGGACAAAATGGTATTCATCGCCTGAGATAAATCAATCCTCTCAGTCTATTGTGTTATTAGTAGTCAGCAGTTGTTGACCTCGCAGCTCTTGCGGCACTATGGGAAAAAGTTCATTTCTCTTAACATCAGCACTTATTCTCTCTCACTCCTTTTGCGTGTTTCTGGCAACCACTTGTGTAGACCATCCTGTCTGTGAATCCATTTTAGACAGACTTATGCGGGCCAGACAGTGGAAAGAGAAAGCGAGGGGGATGAAATGAAAGACAGACAGTCAGTCCGACAGAGAGCCAGTCTTTCCTGTGAGAGCATCCAAACATCCAGCGCCAAAGCTAATGAGTGGTAAACAGCAGTAAACAGGAAACTATAGAGGGAGTGTCTTAAATCTACTTGCAGTGGAGTGTATTAAATGAGTGTGTGTGCATGTGGTTGGGTTTGAGTGCATATGTTTGTTTATTATTGAATAAGGAGAATGAGGACTCTGGGCAGTAGGGAGCCTCTCCTAAGTGTACTTGGAGCCAGTCAAAGGTAATTAAGACTCAAATTAGGGCTGTTTGCTGAAGAGCTTTACATATTGCACGTGGTGTTTCATGGTGCATGTGTTACAGCCAGTGAGCCAGTTTTTTTTTTATTTCCCCTACCTTTTTAACAAATGTACTCTGCATTTCATCACACTCTGAAATACATGATTTTGATTGCTCACATTGTCCTAATATTCATTTGATGATGTAAAGCTATTTTCATGTCTTTATTATCATGCTGCAGACACTTTCAATATCATGCAAACACAACTAGTTCCATATTGCAACTTAGTTATCGATTATTGTGAAAATTAAATTAGAGCACTCCAGTATTCCAATACTGTAATATTGTTGCAGTGTTTGTCTTGCTGCTAGCCTAATTTGTCTTTGTTTTTTATTTTTCTTAGCATTTTATCCAAGCATTATGTTAATATGTAGGTGAAATATTTATTTAAATATTACATGTTCACATTTTTTTTTTTTTTTCTTTTTTACAATTTATATGCAGTTATACTGCTATGTGTTGCAGTATATTAGACATATTTTCATCAACAGTATGTTGTAAGCATTATTTATTTTTCCCCATTAGGTTATTATACTTTTGACTTCATTACGAGTGATTCAAATAATTGTAATAAAATTTGTTGTATTTAATTAATATCTTCATAAACCTTTTTACTACAAGTTGTCCTAAAACCAAAATGCGTTCTTGTCTTAGGACAACACACACAAAACAAAATTGAAAAACTGAATATGACGCATGTATACACTTTTTATGTATTTGTATTAACAGTATTTTGCATCTTGTTGAATCTCTCAAAAGAAAGAGTCTACTCTAAATCATTTAAGTCGTTTTTAAAATGAATCCCAAGCCATTTAATGGTGATGTCAACATGAAAGATTAGCATATTGCCCGGCCACTTGTTGGTCTCTTGCTTTGGTCTGAACGAACAAGCAAATTCATTCTTTGCCACTATCTGCTGCTTTTGTAGCGGTAAAAATAGTGGTTTCCCTTCTAGCACTGTAAACCAAAGCAGAAGAAATGCTGCTTTATCAGGCATTACAGGTATGATGAAATCAAAATGAGACCAATCACTGCAGATTAGCATCAAACAAAGGAGGGGTTTGGAAAAATGAATCGTTAAACAAATCGTTTGAGAGTCAATGATCAAATAAGGTAAAGATAAATGCATATTATAAGACAATGAAAGCATTTTTTGACCTTTGCATGGATAACTCTTTCATAACCCATAACAGGGACATTTTAACACAGGATGTCCAGTCCCTCTCCTGGAGCATCAGCACACTTGCCTGGAAGTTTTTTTGGGGGGGGATGTCTGAGGACCTTGATTAGCCGCTTCAGTTGTGTTTAATTAGGATTGCAGCTAAACTCTGCAGGACGGTGGTCCTCCAGGAGCAGGTTTGGTTACCCCTACTTTAACACAAGCCCACATACTTGGCTAAAAAGCTGTGGATAACTGTGAGAAGAGCATCTTAAAGAAAACCACCAGAAGAATCGCATTATTGTAAGTCTCCAAGGCCAAAACCCTCGGAGCAGATTGCCCTCTTTGGCCTTCAACCAAGAAAAAATGGACGCACCCTCAGAGGATGCATGAGGTCCGCTGACTGAACGGCCTGTTCACACGCTACAGTAGAGGGGGGTGGGTCCAGAAACAACATCCTTCTGAGTTTTACGATCTGGGAAAGCCAGAGGAACCCCACTGCGAAGCTGCAGGTGAGAAGAGAGGAAGAGTGGCAGGGATCCAGAGCCATATGAATGTAAGCGGCGATCCACATGTCAGGGATGCACACATCAAGCCGAATATCGACGGGAAATGACCTTGTGACGTGACTGACGACCCTGAGCGCTGACCTCTTTGGAAGGGCGTTTCATAGGCGCAGGAGGGGATGGGAAGACGTGTGAAGTCAAGGGAACAAATCCAAAGGAGCCGCTGCGCTCCGGAGGCCATTATGTCTCTGTCAGGGAATTCCTGTGAGCTTGCGGCCCGATGCCTGAGTGTCCGCTCTAGTCAACCCCGGCGATCTGTCTGCGTGTCACACTGCAGGGAGTGGGATGGCCTGCAGGAAACCAGCCTGGCCTTGAGGGAGAGGTGGAAAATCTTGGGCATCTTGAGAAAATGAATGTCTGCACCTTGGACTAAATTATGGAGTCGGGTATCCCTTGAGGATCTTTAAGGAGCATTGGTTTTGCATGTGCAAGTGTGTTGTGATGTCAGTTATCTGGTGTCCTGCTGCATGGACTTCCTGTCTGTCTTCAGGGTTTGTGCTGTTTCCTCTAGGTTAGGAAAGCCGGTTTCCTCACACATGTTTTCCAACAGAGTTTCCAATTCAAACACACATGCGCGTTTACTTATCTAAATGAGGACCAACCAAACAGCTGCTGAACATGTCATTTTTATAAAGCTACAGACTAAATGTTTGTTCATGCCAATACGAATGTTTGTGGCGATTAATTTTTTTTGTTTGAATGAACAGCATGTTCAGCATGACAGATGCCATCAGTTGGACAGATTTATATATTTTTTTTAATGCCCATATTATGAGTTTAAAATGCAGTGTGTAACAGCTATGAGTAAATGAAAACTTTCTGCAAAGTGCACCGTGTATAAAATTGTTTCCCCAAAAGAAAGAGTTGACTCTGAATAATTTAAACGAATCCTTAGCGGTTGACGTGAAACATTCGCATATTGCCCGCCCACTCACCGGTCTCTTCACGTTGCTTCAAATGAAAATGCAAATTTATTCATTAATCATTGAGCAAATGAAGTAAAAATAAATGCATATAATAAGACAATGAAAGTGTTTTTTGAATAGAAAAGGGAGAATACAGAAGTAGGCAAATAAAACACAATAGAGTATATCGTGAGCAATCAGATACGTTCATGCTGTGCTTTCATTCATCAGTCTGGCCTTATTTACTCACTCTTATATTGTCCCCCAAGTTTAGAAAAATACATGTTATGCTAATACGATAAGTATTTTTAAGGAAGTCGATACACCAGCTACTGTCTGGTTACCAACAGTCTTCAAAATATCTTTTGCTTTTGACTTAAGGGTGAGTAAATAATGAAGGAATTGTTATCTTTGGGTAAACTGTCCCTTTAAGGCCTGTTCACCACAACTGTTGGCATGAAAATTTGGTCAGTTTTCACATTCGTTTACAAATTGAAAAACACTTTTGTGTCATCTTTGCACACGTCTCTAATTAGAGGTTTTGTCAGATTTAGCTTATGGGGATATTTTTCTTTCTATAGTTTAGCTAAGTAAATTGACACAAGTAGAGTTAGATACTCATATACAGCAAGATGTGTTCATTATTCCACCAATTTATCAAGCATTAAATCAACCAAAACTTGCTAAGGATAGTTAAAACAAATAAACAAACCAATAAATGAAAAACAAAAAAAAACCCCTCAATTTAAAAGGTCTGTAATTGGAAATAAACCAGTAACGGCATCACTTACAGCTACGTTGCTTTTTTGTACAGGGTGTACTTTCTTATTATAGTGGACAGTTTGCTAAGCTCTTACTGAGTCATTAAGCGGCAGCATTAGCACATTAGCTTCCTGCGTCTGTTCAATCTGTAGCCTCTGGGTTACTGCCTCCCTGCTGCCTAACTGAAGATGCGTGTTGTCAATAAAACATGATGAGACGCTTGTCTGTAATGACAGCTCCAGCACTAAATCGTTCTCATTACGTCTCATAAACTTTCCTCTCTGTTTTAAATGGGTATTACATATAGCATTTATCCTAGTTGTGATGCTGCTATATGTCTTAGTGTTGTTTAGGAATAGAATAAATGTTAGCATGTCAGGAATGTTTAAAGATGACGGGCTTCAATAAGTTGCAGACGAATGAAAGCTGTAAAGATAAAAAGAACACGCAGCTGAATTTGATGCCTGTTTCCTCTAATGGGAAATCATGAGTTTTCGGAAGTTTTGATGCATTATAAAAAGTGAATATTTACCATCATTTAATTTATTTTGAATTAATGTTTTAAGTTAAAGTCAGAAATCATTTTATTATGCTGATTTGCGTTTATTGTTATCAATGTGCAAAACAGTTGCAGTGTATTTTTATGGAATTTTCAGAATTCTTTGAATAGAACGTTCAAAAAAGAAATGGAATTTCAATTTGAAACGGATACATTTTATAGCGTTATAAATGTCTTTACTGTAATTTAATCAATTTAATGCATTTTTCCTGACCTGACCTCAAACATTTAAAATGGTATCGGTATATAATATTAAATAAAATATATATGTCTATACATTTTTATGTTAATGATGTGTATATGAGTGTGTGTGTGTATATATATATATATATATATATATATATATATATAATAAA
>JAUMHQ010000048.1:16213170-16225757 GCA_032361165.1 Enteromius paludinosus
ATATATACATATAGACACACACACACACACACATCCAGTATATATATATCAGATACATCAGATGTATATCTGTAAATCTTGTTTTTTATATTGTATATTAGTGTTTGTGTGAGTGTGTGTATTTCTGTATATATATTTTTTTATGTTTAAATATAATCTTGCTTTCACCTACTAATATTTACATATTTACATAATGCTACAGAGTTTCCTCCAATCAGTGCAGACTTGGTATTTGTCAGTAGTATTAATGAAAGTGAAGTCTTACCCATGTACTGTACTCCTAAAGTGTAATGTAAAAACATGTTGAAAAAGGTTCTGCTGGTGCAGGTTTGGGTCGAGTGTGAAACACTGACTGGCAGAGAAACAGACATGAGTCAGACACAACTGTAGGTAAATGAGAGCGCTCAGAGGGTCCAGTCAGTTGTTGTGGGTCTGCCAGATGACATAAACACACATCGCAGTCGTGCCTGGCATTAATTGCCATCATATACATGTGCGCAGGCCAAAATACATTGTGTCATCATAAATACTCCAGCGGTGTTTTATAAGGCCCTGACTCAGGGGCTCACCACCAGAGCAAAATCAATATATGTCAGCTTCATGCAGAATACATCATTTGCATAATGTAAAACTTGTGAGACCCGAGTGTTAAGACAGGAAAGGCTATTGTGAAATTGGCCTGAGCGCAAACCACTGGATGAATGGCCATGCTAACATTCGTCATCCTCCAGCACAAGCCCACACACGCACACACAGCCCACCATGATTTACCTCGGTGTCTGACGCCGCACCATAATGCCACATTGTTCTGCCATTAGCTCCTCAACAGCCTCTAAACTTAATTTCCCTGATTTGTGTCAAAGCGCCGACAAGCTTCACCATCGATTAAAGTGTCACGGGAGGCTTCTTACACCCGTAAGGGACCGGTGTGTGCGTGTCACCGTTTGAGTATATATAGATAAGACTGAATAAAAAATGTTTATAAGCATTTGGTTAAGGATTTTAGAATTATTATACATGCGGCTTTTATGTTCTCATATTAATTGATTGGAAGATTTATATAGAAAATGTATTTGTGTCACTGCGGGAGCATTTAAAATGGACATGTGAAGGAGAAGAATGATTAGGATGGTAAATGGTGACAAATCGCAGGGGCCAAAAAAAATTAGGGTCGCACAGTATATCAGTGCATTATCGCTTTTTTTGTTCTGTTTGTATCTTTCTTTACTGTTTTGTTTTTATTTAATTATTTTATTTATCAGACAATATTCAGTGAAATGACATGTTTATTGCCACATGCTGATTTTAAACTTTTAGCTGTGCATCATTTAAAACAATTACATTTAAAAATATATATAAATTGAATTAATCAAGACTTAAATGTGTTTAGTAAATGTCAAAATGAATAGTAGCATTTTTATACTGTACAATATTATGTTGTAACTAGTCATGTGTACTATTTAAATGTAAGATAATCTTTGTTTCAATGTACAGTAGTTACAGTATAGGCGACAATTTCAATTGACCACAAGAGCTGTTCTTAAATTATATTTTGTTCTTAAATCCAATTAATTTTACACATTTGTACCAAATAAAAAACTTTTAAAGTATGTTGCTCATGTGGGAGATAAGAGGAAAATAGACAAATCATTTTTATTCTCATTATTTTTTGTCTTTTAATTTCCTATAAATGAAAAAAAAAAATATATATATATATATATATAATTCAAAGTCAAGACCAAGAGACGAGGATTGTGTGATTTAATATTTATTACCTATACATATGATTAAAATAAATATAAGTAACAGAAGAAATGCCGTTGTAATTATTTGTGGGAAAATGTACAAAAGAGATGTTTGTATTGGTTAGGGTTAGAGTTCACATTCAGGATATGAAAACACACTAATACAGAAACCAGGGACGGAGTACGGAAGCAACAACAACAATGGGAAATGGTCGCAAGCGTTGGTCTCTCGTCTTGATGTGTCTTAGTGGTTATCCAGGAAGTGAGCTCTTGATGATCCAGTGAAAACAGGACATCCAGTTAACCCTCATCCAATAGCGAGACTCCTGGAAAAAACACATGTATAAAAATATCAAAAAGCAGATTAGGACATGCCATGATATCTGAAGATGAAAGCCTTTGGGTTGTTTACATGTTTTGGAAGGAGACATGTGTTAGTAGATACTGACCAGTGTGACCTGTCAGACCTTTGACCTCCACTCTTTCACCTGTGACCTCAGCTGACCTCTCCTGGACAAGGCTGAGGTGGGGTTTAGATGACTTCTACAGTAAAGATATTCCCACAGACCGATATCATCAGCCACAGCTGTTCATTACGTCCTTCTCTGGGAAACCTCCTCGATAATTTCTCTTGCAAACATAGTTTTCTTGCATTATTGGTTTATTGATTTGCATGTAATCTCTTGAACTGGGTTATTACTCTGCTGCACAAAGACAAAGCAACTGCATCTCTGAAATGAATAAAAATGGCTTCAATATTATGTGATTGTAATTTTATCGGTTTAATATTAATTCTCACGCTTCCTGTGAATCTGATCACAGTTGAGCCAATCCGGATTATCACATGACAAACCATAGTCTAATGTTTTTTGGGAGGTTTTGTCGGAGAGGGCGCTAGGACAAATGTATGTTGAAATAATTAAATAAAATGACAAAATAAATATTGTTGTTGATAATTAGATTAGATTATGATGAGATAAATTTTAAAATGTATTTAGTGTAAAATGTAATACGTTTATTTTTCCAGTTTAAACTTTACATTTTATTTAGAATTTTAAAATGAAAAATGGAATTAATTTTACTTTCATACATAAGTATATATTATATATTTTTGTAATATAAATACATTTATTATTATTATTATAAAATTTCGTTATATAACAACAATAAAAATTTACAATATATAGTTTTTTCCTGTCTAACCTTTTAATTGTATTTTGAGATTTAATTGAGATTGTAATACACTTTTTTTTTAAATATGACAATAAATTATATAATTGTGTATAATTTTACATTTAAATGATGATGACAAAAACAACAACTACTACTACTACTACTACTACTACTACTACTACTACTACTACTACTACTACTACTACTACTACTACTACTACTACTAATAATAATAATAATAATCAGTTAAAATTCCACCAAAAACAAAAAAAATCGGATTTGCATCCCTATTTTTTTTTCATGTTTCTACATCTAAAATTACTTTTGTCAGTAGAATAATTTTTTTTTTTTTATTAAAATGTATTTCTATTATTATTATTATTATTATTATTGTTGTTATTGATATTTAGCATAAAAAAGTATGGACAGAAAAAGTATGTTTGTTTTTCTGCAGATGTTGCCACATTTTACCTTTTACACTGCAGTATAATAACCCGAGTTATTAGTATTTTGTTGCACAGACAGTCCAAAAACACTCGAGGGATTTATGAGGGGTACATGTTTTTGTGTCCAGAAGTCCTTATCAGGTTCATAGTAAGAATAAGTGCTAGTGTTTGAAAACGGTTTTGTGTGTGTGTGTGTATGTGTGGGTTCACAGAGACGCACAGCAGCAGAAGTGGGTCGTTTGATGATAAACTCTGTGTAAATCTGTTGTCAGTCTACAGCTTCATTCAGCAGCAAAATTAATGTGTAAATATGCTGGCTCATATCTCGGCGCTGTTACATCACGGCGGGACTTTGGGGGTCTGTTTGTGTGCGTGTGGGTGAGATTTATTCGGCTTGTACTCTGGTGCTTCATTATTGCCGAGCATCCGAGAGCGCAGGATCTCCAAACAATTTATGACAGACACCTTTATTGGCCCCTGTAAAATAAAAGCGAGGAGAAAAAAAGATTAATCATCTCTCTCTCCATCTATCATTCGGGCCCCGGAACGCCCCATTAAAAAGGGCCGCGGTTTTACAGCGTTTTAAACGGGCATATGTCTGGTCACCATTGGCATTCAGCTGTGAGGGCAGCTTTAGGACCCTGCGCTCCAGCTCCGCTATCTAAATGAAAGGTTGGCAGTGTCGGCAGCTTTGCCCATCTGGATTTATACCATTGTGTGTTGTTTAATTGTGCCACTAAATAATGCCCATGTATTATTTAATAGGCTGTTATTGGGTTTTTAATTGGCAGGCCAGGAGGCACTTCGGTCTCACAGAGTGCATTTAAAAAACACGGGAATCGGCCGGTTATCTGCATTAACTGGTGAGGTGGGTTTGTGTCGAGGTGTCAGGTGTGTGTGTGTGAGTGTGCGTGCTCTGCAGGGGTTTCAATTTCCACTGTAATATGGCTATTTGTTTAGACTAGTTCCAGTGGTCGTAATGCTGCTGAAATATGGTTTGCATTGAAAACATTAAAACAAGTGCAATCCGATACAGAGTTTTATGTGAACGTGCCTTTCAAGACATCCCGTAAAAAATATTCTAGATAAAAAATACATAATATTTAACGTCTCTTCACATTACTATATGGCAACAGTAAACGATTTAATAAGCTCATATGTCTTGTTTATTGTGTTATATGAAACTCTATATGAAAAAGTGCATAGGTTACAGTCAATTTTAAAATTAATGCAAAATCTACTACATTGATGCTATAACATGGTTGATTTGAATTTTTTTCAATTTCACCAATTTTGTAACATCAGAATCATTAGCTATGTTTATTGTGAAGTATCACATCAGAAATGAGTGATGGATTCGCAAAAAGTTTTTATGCTCTTGACTTGAAAAATAGTTGCAAATAATGGGGATTGAAACGCGTTTACTTTATAGATTTGTCCATGTGCGTCAAAACAGTTTGCGTGATTGGACGGCATAACTTGACTAACCAGTGGAGCGATCTTGTTGCACAGCATCTGTAATGTGGTTATGGTCATTCTGAGATGCCTGAGAAAAGACAGTATTTCTGTATAATTGCTAAGGACTGTCTCACGCAACTGCGTTCCCAAAAAGCAGGCATCAACCTAATAAATAGTCATTTATTACATATAAACATTATAATGTCAGGAGGCTTCTTATACTTTTTTACAGTAATATTTAGTGCCGTTTTCTCATGAAGTGACGACTTTTTGTTCTCTTTGAGTCGTTGGGTGGAAACGGTGCTTGTTCGCAAATGCTATATGCGAGGATTCGGTTTTGCGCAAAAGTTTGCAACATAGCTTCTGGCTACACCCGAAATTGCAGACTTGACTACAGTATAGGCACCTTGGTCTCACGGCAATTCGTACATATTTAACGAGGTGGCTAATTCTCAATCGTATGGATTTATACGATTTTTGCTAAATCGTATGTATTTAACGAGTTGCCAATTTGTACAAATGACCTACACCTAACCCTGCCCCTAAACCTACCCGTCACTGGGGTTTAGACAAATCATACGAATTTGCAACATTGTACGAATACTTACATTGGTCGTGAGACTGTGTTGGTAAAGGAGGCAGTATGTGAACAGAGTGGTGCGTTCGAATTAAAAGAGTAGGCAAAAAGTCCCTGGATGGCCCACTGTTTCTGTGGATACTTGAGGCCTTGGGAGGGGATTTGCGAATGGCAGTGAAGTAACACAACACAGTATGCCATGTCAGACGCAGTCATCGGTTAAGCCTCAATCAGTAGAGGGCGCTATGCTAGTTCAATTTAAATGGAGCAATCAGATTATCACATTAGCCTTATGTTTACTGCAAATGTCCTAAATGTTTGATATAAAGCATTAAAATTGATTTTTTTGCAGCACCAGCAGATATTGTAATAATTATAACCTTATTATTGACAAAGAGTATGGTTTTAAAGTGCTTACCTTTTTGCCACTGATCTTATTGCTAAATTTGTAGTCAGTATTGTGTGGTTTTCGCATCATAAAAAATGTCCTTGAGAATTTCAGCAACTGTTTGGAGGTCAGAGTCTTCATTTGATGAATCCCAGTCGATATCAAGTAATGAGTTTTGTGGTTACTGTATGCTGAATGAAGTGTGGACGACAATTTCTGCATTTAGGGCAATTTTGTTGCATTGTTTCTAAACTACCGCTGCTTCAGCGCCACAGCAAAAGATATCATACTTGTGAATCATGGGTTGTGAATGTGTGTCTATATAGCATGCAATGTAATAAGACGACAGTGTACCATGAAATAGTGGCACAAGGACATCTTTTTATTAAGTTGTCCTTATGAACAGTGCTTAAAAATGTGCAACTAGTGTAGACTGATTCACAAACAAATGACTCTGAATCAATGAATCAGACACATGACCAGTGTAGTAAAATAACTTCACAAATGAGCTTGTTTTTTATGACAAATAGTTAGAAAGAAATGATCATTTTCTGCATTAACAACAGAAGCAGCCACTTTGAGATACATCTGCGATGAAAGCGGCTAGACATTAAGAAAACAAGCCAACATGCACACTTAGACACACAGCAGCGGAGGACAAAGATAATTAGGATGTTCATATTGAAACACACTTGCGTGCGCGCACACACATATACTGTATATACAGCGAGTTGTCAGTGAGGTTCACACATGCACACACAATCCCTGATTAATTAGACCACTCATGCTGGCACACCGCTTGATTTGCACACCTACTCAGCCCCCCCCAAGCACACACGCATATATAGTGTGCTGTCAGCATCTGAGGCTCTGATTTACATAAACCCACTCAGGGGACTAACGGCATCGTCTCTAATTGAGCTTCAAGTCAATCAGAGGCTAGTCAGGGGACGTGAAGTGATTTAACATCATGGTTAGATGCAGCCACAGAGTCACACGCTTTAAAATAGCACTGTTTATCAGCACAGGAGCATGTGATGTTATCTTCAAAATGTCAACAGCAAATCAGCTCATTTCATTTAAAAAAGGAGAAACCAAATGCAATCTTGAGATTTGTGAGATATAGAGAAAAGGGAAAGATAAGACTTGATTCAGTTATGTGGAAATGTGTTTCTAATAATGAAATTTGGAATAAGGAACATTTTAGTTGGTCTTTTATAGTTCCGTAATAAAAGAAACAATTATGACACACACACATTACATTTAATACACATACACACACACAACTTAAATTATTATTATTATTATTATTATTATTATTATTATTACTAGAACTTGAATTAATACATTACATAAATTACATAGATTTTGGTTTAAAGTAATTATTTAACAGATTTAGTATAATTTTAAATGTTTTCCTATAAAATACTATTTAATATAGATAGAAATACACACACTTATAACTAATTAATTCATAGATTTACTGTAATTGTGAATTTTCTCCCATTAAAAAAACTATTTAATAAAGAAAATACACATGCTTATTATATATTCAATTTAAATAGATTTTATTTTAATGTAATTTGTATTATTTAACACATTTAAAATTGTATTATATTTTCTCCAAAAAAGAGAGTATTTAATGTAGGAACTACACACACACACACACACACACACACACACACACATATTTATTATATATTAATATAATTTAATTAGATTTTATTTTTATGGAATTGTATTATATTTAACAGATTAATCATTTTACAATATTTTCTCCTGTAAAAAGTAAAGAATATATATACAGCAGTTATGGTAAATACATATTAATTTATTATAGAAAAAAGAGAAAGACAACAGTTGTTGACCTCATTGAATATTGAGATAAAATTTAATATAAAGGCAAAATTATTTATTATTTAATTATTTCTTTTTCCTTTATTGGCAAATCTAAGCACAGTTTGAGACATTGCTGAGACTGCTAGAGTAGATGCTAAATGACTTGGGTCTTTTTCCCCCCATTTGCCCTTTAAATGCTCAGATAAAAGCTACACGTGTATTTTTTCAGACAAACAACTTTGTCTTTGTACCTGTATGCTTTTTTTGTTGTTTGTTTTTGTATTTGTAACGCAAGACAAACTACGTCTACCACATTCAACAAACCTTAACAGTCTCCCACAGAAGTCTGTCTCCGTTGAGAACGCTACACAAAGCTACTGTGACAGTCAAGAGTGTGTGTGTGTGTTTGAGACGGACCTCCATGTCTAGTACTTTTTAGCTGGGCTGTATAATTCCCCTGTGTGTCTGCACAGCCATTTGATACAATATTTAGACAGTAGGCAGCGTATGTCTTTTTGTAACACTAGACACTAAAAATGTGCCCTTTACAGCTCTAGTTAAAATTAATGAGCTGGTTAAATGTCTTCAGGTATAAACTGTAAAAGTGTGTGTAAGTGTGTGTGGAGTGAGATGAAGTGGGTGAGAGGGGAGGTATGGAGACAATGGCGTCTCTCTCTGACGTCCCTCTCACTCCCTTCTTTCACGGAAGCTCATCTATCCTTCCCTTCGGGGGTCACCCGGAGGTCGCCGCCATGGAAGGGTAACGGCAAGGTCACGAGCCCGTCTCTCTGCCGGGGTACAAATAAACCCCTAGCACTCACAGCGTACAGCCGCTCAAATGTCTGAATCATTTTAAAACCCCCCAAAAAAAAGAAAAAAGAATGCTTTCCATAAAAATAAATCACTTGGAAATGGTTTTCGGCCCGGGCTATTACCATATTTCACTCATAATTGTACAACTCCTTTGGTCAGATAATTGTGGGCACTCTCTCAGTCGGGCCGTCTTCCTGTCTGTTCCGCTTCCCCCGAACCCGAACGCCAGTCCCGACTATCTCCGCCTCCTCGCACTCATCACTTAGAGCAGGTAAACGCGCGGCGTTCAATACATACACAATATTTGCGTGTAACATGAACACCGCTGGCGTCGCGATTAGGCCGTCTGGAGACTCGCTGCGCTGCCTGTCCGTCAAATTGCTGCGGGGTCCCACTCTGAGGAGCGCAATTGATTTAAGAGAGCCCTCTAGGTCCAGTGTGCATTTTCATCAAAACAGCAGAATCGATGCTAAGCAGATTTAGATCTTCGTCGCTGGCTATATTTCAGCTAGCGCCCTCACTAATGCTGACGTGTCCGAGGCGGCCATTATTACCCGCCATTAGCATTACTGTCACCGCTGTTACAAATTCAGCCGCTCCTCCCAATTTAAATTCAGCTGAAGGAAGTGTGTGTGAGAGAGAGAGAGAGAGAGAGAGAGAGAGAGAAGCAGTGGGGAGGTACGGTAGGTTTGGACGGGGAAGACAGAGGTATGTAAGCTGCACAGGAGGAAGTGTGAGGGATGACATAGCGTCTGCTAATGTGCGCCTCAAGGACGCCCACGTGAACTGGAGATCTTGAGTTTTGTGTTGTAGTCAGTTGGCATTTCTGTCTCATTTCTGAATCAGTTTTGTTGGGTGACACACAGGGATACTTATTTATCAAAATACGGTAGCTGCATATGCCAGCGATGATTGGAAATCTGTAGTACTAACCACTACTGGTAGGGCGATTCTTTCGATTTTTTATTTTTTTATTTTTTTTCAAGATTAATTCGAATTTACATTTTAAGACGATTTTTTACTTAAATCAAGGTATCGCAATTTTTTTTTATATAAAACTATTAGATTCATTGTAATTGCACCAATGGCAGAATAATTAAGAGGCAATATTGTCCGACCACATGATGGCGCGCCTAATTAACCACTCGCTTGTAAGAGTAGAGCACTCTATGAAGGAGCGTTATAGGCTGCAGAAATAACATCATAGAGACGGACGGTTCTTCACGTCAGGATGACCTTGTGCCAGTGAAAGGTAGTAACGGTTTCTCTGTGGTTTGGAAATCGTCAAAGAAACTTTTGTCAAATGCAAAATATGCAGAAAGTCAGTTGCTACCGGCAGTGGCAGCACCACTAATTTATTCCAACATTTGTTGACAAAGGCACCAAGCTGAATGGGAAGAATGCTCAAAGTTAAGAGATGAAGACAAGCTAAGTCCAAGTGCAAAAGGTCCACCTAAAATTTAATGTCATTAGTGGTATCATTTTCCAATTCCGTTCCACACGACAAAAAGGCGCCCTAATGGAAAGAAATTACAGATGCTGTGGCGTTTCTAAGGACATGGTTCCCATATACAGTATACCATCGAAAAGCCAGGGTTCATAAAAATGCTGATACAAGTTGCTGAGCCGCAAATATTTCAGAGATGTAGCTATTCCCCAAATGTACACTAAACATGTGAAGAAAACCACTGACAGTGGAACGAACATGATCAAAGCAATGAAGTTGAATGACTGGACCCATCTTCAGTGCTTTGGACATCATCTTCACAATGCCATTGGTAAGCATGATTAATAATTCAAGCAATAAAACGGCAGTTATTCAGATGTTATTTCATGAAATTATGAAGATGAGGATTATTACTTTTTTGGTTTTGTAATAACAGTGCCAATCACTTAATAGGTGTTTGTTGGTAATAGATGCATATTCTGAAGCTATGAAGGAGGAAGCTCTTCACAATATTTCTGTCAAAGTACAATGAACTATTTCAAATCTATTTTGTTGCTTTGTTTTAACAGAACATTGTGTGAAAGACCACAGAGTTGACCTTGTAAAGGCTGTAAGTGTGTCTTCCTTCAGCTGGAAAAAGAGAAGAGATCTTGCATCTACACAGGCTGAGCTTGGCCCACCTTCTCATCTTGGCTCTGATAAAAAAAAACAAAAAACTTGGTAGCTTGTTCCAACGTGGCAAGACATCGATGTCATGGAATCCATGAATAAACCCTTCACTGATGCATTGTTAGGTGAAGCATATCTGAGTGTCTCGTACCTCAAACCAGGGCTCCATCTCTTTAACAGTAACTCCTCAACGTAGCTTCTCTGATGGATCCCAGGTTCAGTACAACTTACATGGAACATGACGAGTTTGAGGGAATCAAGCAACAAAAGCTGTTAAAGAGCTGACAACTTTGTTGCCAGACAAAAATCTTGAGACAACAGTTCAGATGACTCAGGAAGAGCAGGAAGTACAGAGAACAGTAGCTGGGGCCAAGAGGTAGAAAACCGTGGCAAGCCTTTTTAAGAAAACAGCATCACAACCTGTCATTCAATCAGAAGAAGACAATGTCAAAGCCGAGCTGACAGCCTATTTGATGTGTCCTGATGTAGATTCAGACACAGACCCACTTCACTGGTGGAAGGCTGATGAGGAAATCTCCCCCAGGCTCAGCAAACTTGCAAAAAATACTTCTGTGTCCCTTCTGAGAGGTTGTTCAGTGCAGGTGGAAACATTATAACCTGTCATAGAGCATCTCTAAAGACTGAAACAGTAGATCGACTGGTCTTCTTCTCAAGAAACCTGTGAAGAACATCTACATGTGACTTCTCAACAACATGCTTTATGTTTGCACGATGGTCTACAAAGTGCTATTATTATTTTTATTACTTTTACTTTTATTTGTTTTAAGTTGACTAGTTAAACATTAAAAAAATTGTGAATCGACCAAAATGTATGAAAAAATCTAAAAGAAAAATTTAATTTTATTGCAGTGCAGTCATACCTAAATTAACTTGTAACATTTAATGTATTTGATTATAATGTTTGCTGTAAAAAATGTATAATAACAATAGTATAGAATTAGTAGTGAATTTTACAATCGTCCACAGCATGAACATAATCACTGGCATTGCCTCCCTCTAAACACTGATTTTGGGCAGATATTTCAAGAAATGCAATTTCATATTTGTTATGATTTAGTATTGTTAGCATTCACATACATACATACATTTAAACGGTATAATTCATAAAGCTTTTACACTGCTTCAACAACATAATATATAATCTATTGTAAATTTACAGGAGTAGCAATAACTGTAGGAACTACCATATTTAGTCTGAAACTGAGGTTAGGGTTTATAAAGGCTGTATTAAGGCTGAAAAATGACTTTCAAGGGATGTTTATCTAGAAATGAGCCCTTTTTGTGATGGTGCTTATGAGAGATTATAAAGAGTTAAAAGTTATTTTGGCTGAGATAATGCATTTAATCTGTTGTGTATATGTGACTTGAAAAGTCGAGACCTATGGCTACTCTTTTCTTTCCGAAGTAAAACGTTTTAGCTATGATATTTTTAGGAATCTGTGTTAGTAAGCTATCAACAACATATGAATCTTATGGTGTATTATATGTGTGCATCTAAGTTTAGTTTGTCATTTATTATGTCTATACATAATAAATATGCACAGTACACACATACAGTGGGTACGGAAAGTATTCAGACCCCCTTTTTCACTCTTTGTTATATTGCAGCCATTTGCTAAAATCATTTAAGTACATTTTTTTTCCTCATTAATGTACACACAGCACCCCATATTGACCGAAAAACACAGAATTGTTGACGTTTTTTCCTAAGTATTCAGACCAGTTGCTCAGTATTTAGTAGAAGCACCCTTTTGAACAAATACAGCCATGAGTCTTCCATTTAAGGTTTATGGAGGTCACTGTGCTCTTAGGAACCTTAAGTGCAGCAGAAATGTTAACCTTGGCCAGATCTGTGCCAGTTCTGTCTCTGAGCTCTTCAGGCAGTTCCTCATGATTCTCATTTGCTCTGACATGCATTGTGAGCTGTAAAGTCCTATATAGACAGGTGTGTGGCTTTCCTAATCAAGTCCAATCAGTATAATCAAACACAGCTGGACTCAAATGAAAGTGT
>JAUMHQ010000048.1:16227659-16247143 GCA_032361165.1 Enteromius paludinosus
TATTTTAATTAACATAATTACGATCGATGTTGACATTGATCATTAATAACTATTTTTTTATTTAAATGTTTCGGTTTTTTGTTTTCAATTATTTTCATAAAACCGTTATACCTGAAAGTTTTATAGTCTGTGTTTTTGTGCATCATAATATTGCGATAACTTTGTTGTTACTCTTTTTTTGTTATTTATGAATGGCAATACTAATAATAATAATAATAATAAAATAGCTGCAAAACAACAACAGTAATGTTTATTATATTTATTATTAATCTGTTTATCGTTTATTTAATTTGTTAACATTGATTATTTTAATGTATCACAATTACTGGTGTTAAATCACAACGCAGTTACATGTGTGTTTTACCGTCTGTGTGATATTTCTGTCATTTTGCTTGTGCTAAAAAACTAAAAAACTACATTACAATTATGTGATAACTTGCTATAAATCAAGATTTTCGTGTATGACGTAGAGAGAACTTCCAGAAGTGAATAATTGTATTAAAGGTACAAACCCCCATTTTTTGCAGTCTAAAATAATCTAGTTAATATACTTTGTATGTAGCAAAGAGTTAAATCGGTGCCTTTGAAAATGACCATACTGTATGTAACAGATCTTAATGGGGAAATTAAATTAATTAGCAAGGGTGTCCCCGGGATGCAGCCATGAGGAATTGTGGCATGTCAAAAAAGGACATTAGTCTCTTCTAATGGAAACAGAAAACCAAATCATTCCACACTCTGAGTTTAAATGAAGTGTCCATGTAATCAGATTGAAGGAGAGGTCACTTGGTCTCCCCGTGATCGATAATTATACAGGTCGGACTACTGATGGCTACAGGACAATACAGACAGCCCTGGTTTTCCATTACAAAAGTACTTAACAGATGGAAAAACTTCATATTAACAGCACTTTTTTTTTTCTTTACCAATAACATGGTCATTTGTATTTAGTCCAGTATTTCAGCAGTGGCTTTTAAAGACGTTTTTGTGATGCGAGATGACGTGCAATGCGCTGGGAATGTGCTGGATGTGTGTAAACGGGCTGATGGGCTTTGCTTCATAGTGTCTGAGCAGAATCTGTACACACGTTCACAAACTGTATTTTAGCGAGACATAAGAGTTGGGGGCCGGAGAATGTGAAAGAAAGAGAATTGGAGTTTAGCCAAGCTTGCTACGTTTGATCGGGACGCTGAAAAGAATTTACGGCCTGGTGGATTGGGTGTCGCTTGGTAGAGTGAGCGTGTGTGTGTGTGTGTGTGTGTGTGTGTGTGTGTAAGAGAAAAAGCTCCCCTCTGACCATGCTCGGCACTGGGCCGAGAGCTCCCTAAATCTCTGCCTACAGATTTATGGTCATCCCATTCACACGAGTAACCAGAAACACAATCACTATCACAATCACCATCAGCCTGCACACACACACACACAGAGCAGCCAGCTGATGCTGAGCTCGCCTCAGCTGAATCAACTATTCAGGAGGAATTAAAAAAGCACACACAAACACACTAAATCACCCCGACCTGCACACACATACACACACTCGCACCATGTGTGGTTGGGAGAGAGAATCAGGAACGCATGAAAAGAGGGTAAGAACTGAAACGGAGCATTTCTATCCAAATTACTCCATGTTATTTATTGCAGCAATTACTCTCAGACGTCTGTGTGCCTCTTCATTTGAAACGATTGTAAAAATACATCAATAGTGGCTGAAAGACCAGAGGCAGTCTCTCTGAGATCAGCTGCTCAACAGACATCGCTCACCTGGCACAAGAGCACTGGTCTTTGAGAGGCCAGGTTTATTCATTCTTTTTTTTTTTTACTGTGTTTTACCATGTGCGCACTGTAGAGGCGTTTTAGTGATTAGCATGTGACCTGATATCATTATTGAGATAAAAATGTGCATCTAAATACAGAAAAATATAAACTGCCCAAAACTGAGTTTTAAATAGCGCTGTCTAACGATTAATCATGATAAAAGATTTTGTTTACCTAATATATGTGTGTATACTGTGTGTATTTATAAGTACAAACACATGCATATATATATATATATATATATATATATAATATGTATGATGTCAATATATAAATGTGTACATGTAAATATTGTCAAAATATATGTACATATTAAATATACACCATACACATACATAATGTAAACTAAAAATATTTTTTTTTATTAAGCATCACTCATTTTAAATCCTGAGTGAATTCTAGCATTAAACATTTTAATGTAAAGGATAGAAAAAAGGGTTATTCGTTTTGAAATGTTTATTAGTTTATAAAAGTAAATATTAGATCATTGCAAAACTACTATAAATATAGAGGCATGCACAATTAAATATTGAATATTGGCCACTATTAATATGTTATATTAATATTTAAGCGTTCTTTATCGTACTGATATAATATAATGCTACTATATCATGCACCCCTATTTTTTTAAGTAGCAGTTGTAATATTTTTGCTGTCCTGAAACAGCCCTTCATCCTAAATGACTGAATTCACATTGTTTCACCTTGAAGTCAACAGGAACAACACACTATTTAATAAGCACAATTTTGTAGCAGTGAAAAGTTACGCTTTTAATAATAGCTTATATATGAATAAGTGTGGCCGTGAAGGTGACGTCGTCCACAGGGAATGCTTTCGGTGCAAAATGACCCAGTCTGAGGTCAGAAGTCAGGCAGCTGTACTTCCTTTTGCTGGACAATGTCACACGTCTTTCCAGATCCTCTAATTGGCTCCCCACTGAGAACTACCCCTCTCTCTCTCACACACACACACACACACACAGAAACTCACACCTCTCCTGAACTCTGGGAAAACAGCCACTAGCAGACGGATTCAAAATGGCTGAAAGGAAAAGACAACAGCACAGCATTCGAGATCCAGACTCTCCTTCCCCCATCTCTCCTTCTATACGTGATCGTAAATTCCTCTTCCTTTCTTTGCCTTCCTTTCTCTTGTGTGTTTTGTCTCTGTCATCCACAAACACGCACATGCAAACTTGCAGACACATCCTTGTTGGTATTGCTCTTTCACATCTCATTTATAATTGGTTCACTTTCGTAACAAACACTTGGGTACTTTTACATTTTAAGTAAGACATATATCCATGATTTTATTTCATTGCAAGTGTAACTCTGTTACTGCCCAGCTCTGATCTGCTAAATGAGACTGCAATGCATGACATGTAATGCAACATTATGATTGTCTTGAAAGCTGCTTTGAGGGTTTAAAATAATGCATACAGTACATGTGATTACGGTGCACTTTAATCAACCAATAATTAAAGACCATATAATGGTATATTGGATGATGTAAAGGCATTATGGAAGATGAACAAACAACCGCTTTCTGCAACATATCATTAAGTAAACCATTGTCATAGTTCATCCTCTTTGGCACTCTCTTGTGTTTATGGGTGGTTAAAGAGAAATAGTTTTAACAGACTGTGCAAACAGTGATAATAGTGCATTACAATTCCAGCTCTTCTGTCCTCAGACAGGCAGTGTTGATGTTTTTATAGCTAAAGAGGGTTAGCTTCATTATTAGAACAGGTCTTTCTAAAATGGAATATTACAGCATGTCGAATCGCACTAAATCTTTTCTTTACATTTATTTTTAACAGTTTACGCCCCAAATCCCTCATTTCGGTTCAGGGCTTTAAAGATGAGGGGACGTATTTACACTCTGGGAACACTCTGGATGCTTTGTAATTTATACGTGTGGAGATGGTTTATTCCTCTTTGGATTTTGAAAGGGCCTTTGTGGAAAGTACAGCACAGGGAAATTAGCAGTGTGTGAAAAGAGAGCCTGGTTTTCCATAGTTAAAACAAAAAAATATGCCGAAATCAGCCTTAAATTACCAAGTGTGTGGAAACTCATTTGGCCAGGAGCGGTTGTGGGCAGAACCGAGCGCTGAAAGGACAAGAGCGGAAAGTTTTTCTCGGCGAGGCGTAATTAGCAAGCCAAGACACAAACATTTCATCACGCTGTGCTGTTTCTTCTCCTCTGTCTGTCTGACTGACTCACTCTCTCTCTCATTTACCCCGACACATGCTTTCCGTCCATTTTAAGAACACACCCAGAACCCGAAAGGAAAGTGCACAGCTTAATCCGTCTGTCTTTCTCTCGCACTTACTCCCTAGATGGTCATAAAGATGAAACGCCCAAATGTGAGGCCAGCTCTCGAAGCTTCATAATAGCATGTCATTTCGAGGCTGACACTGTTTGGCTGAGCCGCTGCGTTAACCACTTTCTAACTTTGTATAACAAAGGGCCGATGAGATAAAGTTAGTGAACCCTTGACGACTGTACCACGTCAGCACGGTATTAAATATTGGGAAATGTTACGTATATGCAATACTGTGATTCTTCTCCTCGTGAAAAAAATTTGGAAACACAGCTTTTTATTTAATGGGCGTCTCTCACATTTGAGGAAAGCATGAGTGAGAGACGTGGAAGTGCTGTAATGTGTTTACGCATAGCAAAATTGTGACCACAAACGTTGAAATCCTCAAATAAGGGAACGCTTATTGGGCCAAATTGTACGTTCGATGTGTTAATGAGATTATTATAGTAAAAAATGGCTTGTAAAAAAACAACGAATGGGTTTATGCGATTTATCTCGGGTATCCGTGATGACTTTATGTGTCTGCGTGGAAACAGTGTGAGCTTCTGCTAATGGCTTCATCACAGCTAATGCACATATGAGACTTCCTCCTTCCTCTCAAACAGCTCAATGAAGAGCAAGGTGAAAAATACGACGCGCGTGAGAGGAAAATCAGCTTTGACGGAGTGAGATGAGAAGTTCACAGCTGGGGTGAAAGACTCATGAAAAATACTCGTAAACAGACGCGAGCGGAACCATAAAGCGCCAAGATGTCAGCAGCTGGAGCTCAGCGTAGACTAGCACAGATGTTGAACACCCCCCCCATTATAGGTGCGTAATTAGACCCAAATCAGCACACTCTCAGGTGGAATCATTTCAAGGGGAGATGGCAGGGGGCTAACTGAATCATCTCGATTAATGTGACCGCGGAGCCTCTCTTTGTTTGCTTCCTTTTCTGGTGTTTATTTGTTGAGAGTGGTGGCAGAAGGTGAGCTTGTTGAAAGTTATTGTCTGGGCGCAGGTGGAAGTTAGTTTTTGGCTGAAGTTGCAGTTTAACTTCATGTAAATCGAATTAGCAGTGTGGATATCAAATGTTGAAACTGAAACCCACATTGCCATACAGTTCAGAAACATAAACAAATAATTGCAGTCGAAACAACTAGCTGGGAAAACACATGTAAAAATGCAAATGTGCATTTTCAGGACTGAAGTGTATGAAACAGTACATACACTATCATATATATTTACACTGTCATACATAAATAATGAGTTGTTGTTTACATAATACATGTGTGTATACTGTGTATGTGTATGTATAAATAAATACACACTCATGCAGTATGTATTTTAAAATTTACATGCATTTCAGCATGTGTATGTGTGTGTGTGTGTGTGTGTGTGTATATATATATATATATATATATATACACAAAAATAACACATTTAAATGTATTCAAATGTGTTAAATGTATACATGCATGTGTATATTTTTCAATGCATAATAAATATACACATATGTAAACAAAAACGTTTATTTTGTATGTATATATATATATATATATATATATATATATATACACACACACACATACACACACACACAATGATAAATTAATATATGATTTACGTTATTTTTTTACATATTTCATATTTATATTAACTTTATATATCATAACATGCATTAACATAAGTAAATATGATAGATATAGGTATTTATATATTTCTGTATGTATTTTAAAGTATAAATACTTTGATAAGTGTCATAAAATCATTCTCATATTTATACATTTATTTAGATTTTTCTATTTGAATTGTTTTATCAATGTATAAATATGATTATTATAAACATGTTTCATATTGTTAATCATATAGTATTATAGGCATTTATTGTGATACTGTGTTACATATATATATGACATAAATGCATGCATTTATGCAGTTTTATTTATTTATTTATATATATGAAAGTATTTGTTTGTTAACAAGCAGTTAAGTACAGAAAGCTGTAACACTTGGATATACTGTATACGGTGCCGTGAACACTCTCTTGTGCATGATACACATCCGCAAAACTGTCTGTTCCTGAGGTCTGGAATATGTGTTTACATTAGTGAGAATCCACCCTAATGGGCCATCCATACCTTAAATGTGATCTCAGTTGAAGATTGTTGCTCTCCATGGTACCATGCATCAAGCTAACCCAGTAAAATACTGTCAGTCATCGAGCCGAGCTCTTATCAGCTCGAATGCCATTCAGAGAAGCCAGAATTCACAATGTGCAGTGAATGTCCTCGCTCTGTACTCCGAGTCACACGGGCTGACGCTTTCCAAACGCTTCTCAACAGGGTGCAGGCCGCCGTATATCTTTGATTCTCTCGGCTGCATGGCTCCTGAAAGTTGCACCTCAGATATAAGCCAAAAGTAATCTCAGATCTCAAAGACGACTCAGTTCTTTGTGGAACAGGAGCATTTATTAGCTTTTAGAAGGCTTTTCAGTAACATTTGGTTCATACAGAGGGATTGTAGTCTTTGCCTGCAGAATATTTTACCGTTCATTGATGTTGCTAAGACCAGTTAAGTTAAGTTGGAGGAAAACGATCTATCACTTGCCCATACCTGCCTCGAGTTGGAGGATACACCCCTGAAATTCAGCTTTCTTTTTCATTGTCAACATTATAAATCACGAGACTGTTTGACTTCTGCGTTATTGAACTTTGTGAAAGAACAAGCTCCATACACAGTGACTTACAAAGACGTTTATATATAAACATGAAAGAGAAATGTGTTTTAGAAAGATCGTCGGCGTCTTTGATTACCTTGTCTTCTTTAAACTTTGTATAAAAAGAGTGGGAAAAGAAGTTGAGTGTAAAACAAGGTAAATTACTGTAGTACCAATTTAGTACAAATACTAGGCAATTTTAATTTCCCCTTCACGTACCATGTTTTAAAAAAAAAACTAAATGTTTATTTTCATGTGAAATCATTATTTTAATTATTCTGAGGTAATAAATGAAAGTATATAATATATTTAAAAAATTTTCTACAAATAAGGAAAACAATCTGGTCTCAAATGATCTCTGAGTGGTCAAGGTTAAGGAATAAAATCTGAATACATGTAATAATATATACTTATAATAATAATAATAATAAATACTTATATATATATAAATCGCCCCGTCTTAATTTATATTGTAATGTGTAGATATGTAGCAATATTAATTATGAATTTGGAAGTTGGAAGGAAGTGACAAAATTTGGAAACGCATATAGGCTTCACTAATCAGCAGGCCCATAAACCCCGAACTTTAAATGAGACTGGATCAGCAAAGATTTCCTGTGTCAAGAAACAAACTACTCTGTTGGTGTTCATAAATGATCTCCCTCAGCAACAGGATTAATATCGTCATATTGAATAAACAGACTTGACCAATTATAAAGTTCAGCTGAGTCAGTCCGACTTGTGCTGATTTAAGCTGCTGATGTCCGTTTCGAGGCGAGTTGTATGGATGACGGACCACACTTACCAAACAACAGAAGCACTTTGCTCCTCCGGTGAAAGGCGCACGAGGCGATCGATTCCGTCTCTCCTCTCCGGTGTTTTCTTTCACTCGCTCTCAAAGCCTGGGAAGACGAGCGCAGCAGACTCCAGGCGTGCAGAAAGTTTTTCAGCAGTCGCTCGACGGCACTTTCTCGGTAAGGAGGAAAAAAGTCCTTGACATCAAGTCCCCTCATCCGCGTCTCTCAGCGCCCCTCGCGAGCCCCCCTCCTGACGGAAATCACGACTTCACTTCAACTCTCTGGCCTTCGGGACTGTGTCAAATCAGCATTTGCTGACATCGTACTTCGTTTCTTTTTCCTTTTATTAATTTTTCTGTTAAACGAGAAAATTGTCAGACGAAAGATAGCATTGTATAATAAATAGTAGGCTATATAGTTAGGCTATATTATTACGCACAAAATGTATTTCTTAGCTACTGTCCTTGATTTCCACTGGTATTATTCGTAACGTGTAAGGGTCAGTGATAAGTGCAAGCTTTTTAGAAAATTAGTTTTTTATATTCATGTTGAACACTTTTTGAAAAACGTATGATCGTTTGCTTTGAAAAGAAAAGAAAAAAGAAAAACTCTTGAAAAGTGTTGTAAGCGTGTGAAAGTTACCGAACTACTTTTCTTAGGCCACTTGTCCGGTACAGGTCAAAATATTTTCTTAAAGACATGAGGTGTCTTCTGTTTTATTGGTTTCTTGTCACGTGACAACTAAATAGCTTCCTGCGTCGGTATGCTACTGTGAATTTAATGTTATGGTGAAACGTTTCTCAAATATAATATTTATTAAGTGATCCACCGAGTATTATTATTTATTTATTTATTTATTTATTTTGTCAAACTGATTAAGCTCCTCGCCTATTTTATTTTTACAGTCCGTTGCAAGTTACGCCCAAAGAAAAACATATAAAAAATAAATAAATAAAAACAAACACAAGTATTTATTTGTAAATATGTATTTTTTACTGTAAATTACTGCTTTCTCAATTAAGCCAATATACACTAATTGTTTTATAACAACGAAAAGCATTTTGCCTCTTTTAGCAGATGATTGATTTGAACGGAAGATACAGACCTCGAATCAATTTTCATTTAGATATGTAAATACATTTCAGGATCATTTCGGAAAAATTGTTCATCCTGTGTGACTTTGAAACAACGTCAGACAAGCAATAATGGTATTTATATTTGCGAGTGAATGTAAATGTTCGGCAGTTAGGAGAATGGCAAGTGTAAATTCTAGTCTCATTTCAACAAAAAAAATCCCGTGCTGTAAGTGCTTTGTCTGACAATAATTGAACGTTATGCACTCTCTATCGCCGTTTGGGCAATAATTAGCCAGTCTTTTAGTTTTATGAGACACACGTTTAAAGATAATTCCCACTATAAAGTAGACTGATCGGTTTTTATATCGTTTTTGCGCTTCTGTTATGCTTGATTTTTTCACTTTTAAATAGTGAGGGTAAATACTTAAAATGATATCTCTCCTGTATGATAACACTAATCGACACGTAGCAGTGATGGAGAAGCAATTACCTAAAGAAAGTTTTGACTTCGCGTTAGGCCCGGATCTATCTCTGCGGTGTCAATCTGCCATAATGAAAGACTGTAAAATTATAACCTAATTCTGCACTTTGCATATCAAAAAAAAAAAAAAAAAAAAAAACTTTAATCAACGTAAAAGTTTTATCTAGCTATTGGTTTTGTGCTGTTAAACTTATGAACGATTTTATTCAGGATTTATTTATTAATTGAGTCTTCTATTTTTTTGATATCTGAGTAAATAGTACAATGAAGCCACCAATATAATTATCAACCAGTAAAAATGATAATAATACATAAAAGATTAAGACACGCATTATTTAGCCTACATCCACATGGGTCTAAAATAAACGACGCAGATTCAATTTTTAATCTTTCTAGGAACATCCTTTATACGTGAGCCTCATAATCTATAAATCAGTTGGAGCTTAGTAGTCACTTAAAATAAAGCATCAGAAACTTTCCTTGGCTTGAACGCCTGTTCTTACAGTAAACCGCACATAAATTAATGATAATTTACTACGGCTTGAGAGGAAAAGTTTTGTCGTCGTCGCCGACTGTAATTTATAGTGAAGGTGAGAAGATATCTCGAGGAACTGAGTGATCAAACACAGACAGTAGCATGTACGAGGCCTACTGTATTTCAGAAAGACTTATTTATAACGTCGTCGATCAGCAGCCCAAAAGATCCGGCCGCGTGACATTTGTCGGAAACAATAAATCTACATCGTGTCTGGGTGATAATTAGGGAATATCAAAAAAGAAGAGCTAAGAGTGGTCTGTCACTCCTGACGAATTGACATTCCAGATTTCTGAGGGCTGAAATATTTATGAGTCCCTAATGAAGCCGATGGGTAAAATATGTTTTGGAGTGTGTTCATGGCGGAGCATCTTTGACTCAAACAACGTTGCGGATTATAAAAAGTCCCATTTTGAAATGTCGTCTTCGTTCTTCTGGAGATGGGAAATAATTAATTTCATCGATCTGCGGTTGATTTGTTAGCTGAGGGGTTCTCTGAAGGTTTGATGTAGAAGTACATGAACAGCAGGTGGCGCAGTTGAGGCCGGAGCCTGGCAGTGTTGATGCTGGAGCACCTCGGCTCATGGATGTCGTCTTTCCCTCGGGAAACGACACTTGTGGGATTCTGACACAGTCAAAACAACAGAACCGTGCACGGCACAATTCACCAAAGCAATCGACTGCGAGCATCTAAGAGATTAGGCCTGTTCCTTTTTCTTGTGTTTATCGACTAGTAGAAGGAAAGTGAAATTAAAAGTAGCCTTAATTATAGTCACAATTAGACACATTCGATTTATAATAGACGCCGCGTTTCATTGTTATGTGTTTAATCTCAACACATCATGAGGTCCTTAAACTGTTAAATCGCTTCTATTTCGGGACTGTGCCCGCATTTATAGCCTAATGCCCCTGAGTGTAAATAAGGCGGTTTAAGGGCATGTAAATTAATTTAAATAAATCGAAATGTGAGGTTTTTGGGATTATGGTGACGACGGCCATGATTTATGTTATTCTTAGGTTAGTACTAGGTAGGCTATTCTTAATCATCTTCTTTTTATAATAATAATAATACTAATTATTATTTTTATTTATATATGTAAATTTTTTAAAAAGATAAAAAAAAGTATATTCTTGCTGTCGTCCGTTTTAAGTACACATCTGTTGGATGTTATTTATTTAAATGACGGTTTGGGAATAATGAGAAATGAGTATACAACGTGACCTTAATCATTTTAAGTTTAAAATATGAATTTATATCATTTATAAACTTGATTAATGATTATTTCATCGATGTATTATTTTGAGTTGAATTTGAGCTGGTTTATAAGTCTTTAATCATTCTTATTGTTAGCCCTTTCTTACTATTTATAAGCGCGAGAGTAACTTAATTTTTAATTACTTAGCGGCTGTAAAACTCTTGCAAATCATTTTGCTGGGAAAACTTCTATAAAAATTGTGTTTTTTAAGAATACAAGTAGAAATAAAATAAATACACAAGGTAAAATAAAATAACACCACGTTTCTATCGTTTTTTTTCTTCTTTTCTGTTTAAAGGACTTATTATTTGCCTCAGGTGTTCGAGCGCGATTCTGAGAAGTTATAATAAAATAATATTTCTAAACTATTTTGATGAACTTCTAGCCTAAATGCATTCCGGCACTTGATAGAATTTTTAAATGGTATTTGCATGCAAAACGCAGATTTACATAGTCTATTTTTATTTATGTATTTTTTTTATTCATGTGAAAAATAGTGACAAAGTAAGCTTGTCCGTTTATCTTTGCCATTTCACTTAAAGAGTGTGCACAGGAACAAATGCATCGTCTATACGTTTGTGAAGTAGGCCTATAGGTTCATTATTTACATGTTTGTTTCCGGCGCAAAAACTCTTCCGAACTGCTTCCTTTCTCACTCAAATGTGAAATGTAAACATGATAAGAGCGCCAACAAATTAGTCCAAGTTAAATTTACACCAACCTGTAATACGGCTCCTGGTTGAACAGCAGGGGGCTCATTCTCTGAGAATAAAGCACCTCAAACTTTCTCCGTGCTGTGCTGTTTAAATCTATTAGCACTGGGGTTTAGTCTTCCCTATCTGTCTCACACTGATGATGATGATGAGGGTGAATGTTTTTGGGGAGGTGGGGGGTGCAAATTAGTGCAGTCATTGCGTTTGCACTGTCTGCAGTCCACTTTCAGCATTGCTCTCAAAATTAGCTCCTTAAAATGAGGCAGCGCGCCAGAAAAAAGGCATTATGGGATTGAGTGTCAGTACAATAGATGTTTTACCCAAAATGCAACAACATGCGGCGTCTTGGTTTGTGCATGTACGCTGTGCACACAAGAGGATTTGGACTTCTTTGCCGCTGTGTGTGTTTTAGGATTCAGGTCTAGGTGATATGGCGTGGAACGGGTTTCTTCATACGCTCTGCGACTGGCTCCTGTGTGTCTGCTTGGGAGGGCGTGTGTGTGCTGCTCGCAAGTATATAAAGGTGTGCATCTCTGAGACGGCGGAGAGAGTTGCTGTGAAGAAAATCCTTTTGTTTTTCTAGTCGTTGTTGCCATAACAGAGTGGGAACACAACAGGTTTGTGTACTGGTATAACAGACCACCTGCAGAGGAGTGTGTGGGTGCTCTTTATGTAATCGTCCACACGGCACACGTAGGCTGGTGACGAGAGCGTCCTGTAACGTTTGCACACATGCCACCTGACAGATATGTATTAGAGCAGGAGAAAGCCAGAGGTAAACAACAATTAGTGAGCGTGGAGTGGAAATTTTCCTCCGTTTCTCCAAAGACATTTGGTGTCATCGTCGGCGTGCACCGAACATTAGTAATGACAAAGCTATTGCTCCTTATAGACTGGAACAATAAAAGACCTTTGTTTTTACTGTCGAAAACACACACGCAACGCAATATGACTCATCCAGCGTTGGGAGAAATATCAACTCAGCAAGTTGTTATGAGACAAACTGAGTTACAATCTTTAATTTCAGGTTTTTATTAGTTTGTGTGCGAACTACGTTGTAAAAACAAAAAATATGAGTTAACAGTAAAATAAAATAAAATAGTAAGCTGTAGTTGCAAGAACTTTTAAGTTTGTGCAAATTTTTGATTATTAACGGATTTAATGTTAACATAACAATGTAGTGAAATACGAAATGTAATTTCACCGTACTGAGAACCACCAAAAATACAAAACACTGTCATGCTCACAACAAAAAATAATTGTTTTAATAAAATAATTTAATGTATTCTGCATTATATATATATATATATATATATATATATATGTGTGTGTATGTGTATATATATAATATGCAATTTCAGTGAAAAAAAACAGACTAATTGGTGTGATTGGCGTAGCGTTTCACTCAGAAATTGCTAGTTAATTTAGCATATAAATACAAATAATTTCTAAGTAACAATGAAATATGAAATTTTGAAGTAAAAAAAAAAAAAAAAATTTTTTTTTTTTTCCATGTCTTTTGTTTATTTTTTGCAGAGTAGTATGGACTTTTACAAATGAACCGTTTTGTACCGTAGCATATTTGCAATCTATTAAAATTACAGGTATTTTTACAGTGTAGTGTACTAAAATCATTTTCAGAAATGACTGTTGACAAATGTGTGTGTACACAGGTATTAAGTGTGAACACATTATTCAGGTACATTTAATCCAGATTAACACAGTGTAGTTACCAAAGGCTCTGCTGAAGTGGAATCTCCTCCACACGCTTGGCACGGCACGCCTGATTTGTGGTCTGTCATCTGCGCCCACGGAGAGAGAGAGAACGACTTCAGGTCAAAGGTCGGTCTCATTTTTTAGCCATCAGGGCTGGGGGGGGGTCAGATTATGGGTGGCTGGGGGGTGTTAGGGACAGTGGGGGTCTTCTGGTAGGTGCCAGTCTGAAGGAGAAGACAACGCTTTGTGCATTGATCCCCGTTTGGGATGCACGTCCCGTGTTGTGACTGCTCATTCATTGGGATTCAGGCGCTGCCATTGTGCAGGGCGAGGCGGAGGGGTGCGAGGGGCACCATGGGAGTTGCCACCCACATACCCATGCATTCTGGTTTTCTTCCTGTAAGAACACCAAAAATAGCTCTGAATGTATGTGTGTGCTTTCTGAGAGGAGAGGGTCTGTGAAAAGGAAATGGGTTTTCTGGTGAGTAGGAATGTAGGACGAGCTGGGCCGACTGTGTGTGTGTGTTGTATTTGACCGCCGTTTGACCTTCCCAGAGTGCCCCCTCACCTCCCCTTCACCCCATACTCCCATCCTTCACCTCCGCTCCCCTCCAAGTCTGTCCCTCCTTCCCTAGCAGACTGATGGGCAGTGGGCCTCTGACATTCTTCTGCTGAACACACACACACACTCACAGAGAACCTCTGACCCCTTCTTAACCCAGCCGTGACCTCGCTCGGAATGTTACAGGAGTTTTGACACACACAGCCGTAAACAAACACACGGTTCTTTGTGTCTTCATAGTGTCTTGCTAAATAAAGGGGAAAGATTAGAGCCGTTGGCCGAGTTTCAAGACGTTCAACAATCAAAAATACATGAAAAATGGACTTGTGAAAGCTTGTCAAAAGACTGTTTTCTTTTGCGCTGGAAGTTTGCGTTGTCTCCTGGTGCACATTTATGTGGAATAAAATGGTAATTGTGACTTGATTCCTCTCAATTGTACTATGTATCTCAAAGCTGAGTCCACTTCAGATCTCAAAATCTCTTATTTGTGACTTTACTCATTGTATGACTCACGATTTGATCTCAGTTTATTTCTTGTCATTAAGTTTCTTGTAATTGTGATTTTGTTAACATCGTGACTGTTTCCTAATTGTTACTATAACATGGTGTCTCTATCGCGTAACCATTTTCTCTTATTAGCAAATGTAACTCAATTTCGATTCTTATGACCTTTTCCCAAATTATTTCCATCACAACATTTGACTTCATATCCCATAAAGCTAAATTTTAGCTGAAATTGCGAAAACTGTACAATTGTGGCCTGATATCTCAGAATTAAGAGTTTATTTTATTTGCAGCTTTGTGTAATTTTATCTTTTATTTGTGCTTTTTTTGTAGCTGTGACTTCAACGACTGTCATTTTGCATAATTGCTTTTGTTTCTCAGTTGATACATTTTCAATGCATTGTAACTCTTATGTTGAGATTTTATCTTATCTCACCATATTTATCACAATTATGACTTGATATCTTCAAATTGTGACTCTCTCTTATTTCCAACTTTTTCACTTACTCATAAATAAATGTAAAAATGACTTTATATATCACACTTGCAATTTTATTTCTCATAAACCATTTGAAATTGTGATCATTACATTAATATTTTGCAGTACTGCTCTTTTATTTCTCACAATTAACATCTCACGTTCTCAGAAGTGCAACTTAATTTCTCAAAATGAAAGCTTTTTTTGATTTTTTTGTGATTTCACTAAATTTTCACATTTTACAGTGACTTATATTTCACTCATCCAGTTTATTTCTCATAATCTCAACCATTTATCTTTATCCTGACTCATTGTTATAAAACACAGCTGTTTTACAGAATTGCTTCTACAGAATTCTGTGAATGTCTCACAAATATGAGCATTTCTTAAAAAATGCAAACTTATATTTTGCTATTGTGAGCATTTCTCATAGTTGTGATTTTACATTTCAAATTTGACTTCATATTTCTCATAACTGCAACTTATTTCATATACTGTATAAATGTGTTACACCAACATCAACCTGCCTTTCAGCATCTCTCATGTCGCTTACAGGATGAGAAATGGCTCATCCAATCAGAGTTTCTAACCCGGTTGAATTTGCAGATGTTCAAGAGTAGTATAAGGCTGAATACAGTCTAGTGTTCTTGACGGAGCAGCCTGAAGCAATTGCAGCTCAAGGTTAATGCAGGCTCTTGATGGCTTAAAGGGGACCGGTTGTGAGATGTGCAGAGGGAGCTTTCAGTCCGCTGTTTGTGCTGGATGTATTGATGACGTGTGGCTAAAAGCAGGAATTTAACTGAGGCTGCGTTGCGGTCGCACACATGGACAGAATGATCCCAATATCTATGACACACACACACACACACACACACAATGTACTCTGGCTAGCACTTACCATATACACGAGAGTCTGAGCGTGAACTAAACAAGCACAGCGACACACACGGAGATGAAGAGCTTCGCTAACACACACACACACACAGGCCACCTGTAAATGAAAATAAATGAAAAATAAAGTGGTGTGAGGGCTTCCTAATCTGAACGAGCGTTTTAGTGAGGATGGAGGGGGAACGGATACAGGCGTCTGTGGTAGGGGGTCACTGGTCCACCGCTAGTGTTTACACAGTGCAGATGTGTCAGGGGAAACTCCGAACATCGCCCATAACTCAGCCGTACTGTCTCGCTCTCGCTCTCTCTTTCTAGCTGCATTAGGCTACTGCGTGAACTGCATTATGGGAGACTAAACATGCCCTCGAGTTATTTTAAACTTATAGCAATTGCTAAAACGTGAGTTAGTAGGTCAGTCTGGGCACGTTCAGACATACATTTCTGCTTACAAGTTTACATTCGGCTCGCGGGAACTGTCAGATGTTTGTCATTTTTACAACATAAGAGCATTGTAAAAATAGCATTTTGTTTATTTAGTACTTCCTTGTGGAAGCTATTTGACACATTTACAATCTACTACACAAAATAATTAGATTATGTCCCATCCTTAGTAATGTATGTGTACATGTTCTTGTACTGTCTGTGTGTGTGTGTGTGTGTTTATATACTACACATTTTAAAGAGGTCATGAGCAGTCTTGGTTTTTTATTTTGTACGTTTCTCTGAGGTCCACACTCAGTACATATCAAGTAATCTATAATAACAGACAAAGCAATAGTGACCACATGATGAAGAGTTACATTCCTGTGTTACGCCATTAGTGTTGGACCCAATGTAGACGACACAGCATTGTCTTTTAGCCTCAGTCTTTTTAAAATTATTTGTAGTATAGTTCTTTGTTTGTAAATGAATCAATAGTAAAATTACGTGAACAAAGGGCAGAGCTGATGCTGTGTGGAACTTCATTAAAAGTTAATCAAATGCAGTCTGTTTGGTTTCTGTGTCGACCTGCGTTTGCTGTTCTTAATACAAGCTATAGCCTCGTTCAGACTGTCAGCCAAAATCTGTGTTCAGCTTAGTATTTTTTTTTTTTTTGCTAATTCGATTGAATATTTAGATGGTCTAAACTGCAACAAACTACATGAAATCTGATTTGGTGCAAATCCATTGCGAGCTGCATTCATATGTGGTTTGGGATGCTATTCGAAGCACATTTCTGGAAACCTGCTCACATGAAAACATGCTGAACATCTTTGTAGAAATCAGCATAAGTCAATATGATATATAAGTCATTTTTAGACTTTACAGAAGGTTTTCAGTTCTGAAACTTACAGAATGTTTTTAGACTCCAATGACCACCTCTGTCTAAAGATCTAGGGAATTTAGGTTTTCTCAGTTCATGGCCCCATTAAGATATTTACTGCAGCTCAGAGGTGGCATGAATGCGTTTACTGCTCCATAACAATTGCATAATGTAAACCTAAAAGTGAAAATTGTCATAATTTACTCACTCTCAAATCATTTTAAGTCTGTATGAACTGTCTGTACTCTTCAACTGTTTTAGTTTTACACAAAAGAAGGGAAGTCAGTGAGTGAATACGTACTATCCGTTTAATTGGCTTTCTGGTAATGATCATTTTTTTATGAAATGAAATGATACTCCAAAGTTAGACACTATAACTGCTAGTGTGTATGTATATGTGTGTATACGTGTGTGTGTGTGGGTAACTGTCCACTAGTATAATTAACGTTTTGAGTTATTACATACAAAATCCAGACTACTAGCATGTTTGATGGTGAACTTGTTAGACAATGTTTAAATAAAACTTAAACCACTGGTCCTCGTGTGATGTTAACATTGCCATATTTCACTGGTCAAGAAAATATACATTTTATCCTTTATGTTTATAATGTCCTTAACTATAAGCTCCCGTCGTCTTCTGTTTTATCATGATCCTTTTCATGCTCCGGCATAGTTCTAGATACTAGCTGATCGTTTTCTGGTTTGTGTTCTTGAAGGTCTCCACTACCTTTTATTCCATGTTTGTCTGCTAATGTCTTAAAGGGGCAGTCCACTTAAAAACACATTTCTGTCATTAATCTTCATTTCAAACCTATATGACTTCTCTCTTCTGCGTAGCAGATATTTTGAAAAACATTGGGAACCAAACAATATTGGATGCTGCATGGACAAAAATACCCACATTTTTCAAAAAACTGCTCCCCGGAGTAAAGCTGAGAAGGAAGTAGCCCCCTCTTCATAGCATTATCACAATAGCTGCATTCAGAACTGATTCAGAACTGAACGTCTTTAAGGTCGGGGGTTGGGTCACGTAGGGGTCAAAGTCAGGACAGGCTGAGGACAAACATTAGGTGTTGAGACGGGTCACACCTGCTGTGTGTGTGTGTTCTGCAGTGTCTCTGATTAATAGTATTTATTTATGAAGCGTTTTATCGCAGTTTTCCAGTCAATTTTTTAACTTTTTCAAAATTTTTCAATTTGTGTCTCTGATATTCCAAGGAATACTGGCTTCAGCTTTGGTGTGTGTGTCGGTCCAAAGCATTCCTGTGTGTGATAACCTACAGGATGGCAAACACCTGTGTCAGACATTTGAGAGAGAGAGAGTGTGTATTTCTAGGCAGCTAACATCGGGCTGGTGAGAATGTCATCCATATGCTATCAGAGAGAGAAAGCACATCTTTTTCATTTTTCAGTCTTTCTTCTCGTTTTCCCCTCATCAGTCACTCTCTCTCCTCTGTCTTTGATGGATGTTTCTATCCTCACAGAGAGGTTTTCATACTCCCTTACATCTAGTGATGTGAGCAGGCGTGCGTTTGTGAGGGTGTTTATATTAAATGTGTGTGAAATTACTAGAGGATCTAAAGCTTTCGCTCTCTCCGTTCCTATCACCCTTACAAACACACACACACGCAGAGTCATCACTCACTCGCATTACATTATCACATGTGTGTTGCATTGTGGAGCATCTGGTTAGCAGCTGACAGCAGCATGTGTGTGTTAATCCTCATTCTTAATGTGAACAAAAACTAGATCCATCCGCAACTTCACAAACCTGGCATCAAACCCACCAAACTTTACTTTAATCGGTTTACATTTACATAGACAAGTTTAGATTTACAGGGACGGTGCACATTAATAAACATCTCTGTAAATGTGCCGGTTGAGACGTCTCAGTAAATGTTCGGTAGTTTCTGGGCAGATGTGAGGGGGAAAACAATTGCACAACTTTAACAACCAAAAGTGATAATATGCGGGATGGCAATGTTCAGTGAGTTGACAAAAACATTGACAATCTCAGTATTACAATATTTGCAAATCAAACATTTATATGTAATATACCACACAATCTGAAGTGATTTACAAATGTAACAAGTCTTTATTGATATGAATCTACCAATGTTACAAGTTCTTTGTGAAAAGCAATTATAGAACAGCAAATTATATATATATATATATATATATATATATATATTTATTTATTTATTAGTGCTGTCAAAAGATTAATCGCGATTAATCGCATCCCAAATAAATGTTTTTCTGTGCATAATATGTTTGTATGTGCTGTGTATATTTATTAAGTATATATAAATACAAACACATGCATGTATATATTTAAT
>JAUMHQ010000048.1:16300503-16433318 GCA_032361165.1 Enteromius paludinosus
TAGCACACAAATTCTGAATGCCTTTGACAGATCTCAAATGAGCCATTTTAATATAGATTAATTTCAAAATTAATCTAGATTAATCTAGATTAAAAATATTAATCTATTAATCTAATATTTTCTCAATTTAACACATCCTTGTTGTTATACATTTACATGTATTGATTCTCTCGCGTAATGTTTCTGATGGAATCAGTGCAGTGTTTTAAAACCAGTATCAGTTGCATTAGCAATATGTGTGATCCAGATCGTGGTTGAGATTGTGTAAATGAAGATTTGTTGCCGCTACAACACTGAATGCTTTTTAATGCTTTTAAAATGATTGTTTTTCTGTGAGATACTGATCAAAAATAAGCAATAGGTGCCACTCAGATTTAATATCAAGTTTCCCTAGAAGCAGCAAACAGATGATTGGTATCTTAAGGGGTTATAGTATTGGTGTGGCATATGCTGATGAATCACCTAGGAATGCACTCTGGTGGAATGAGGCATGCGGCCAAACTCTCTCTACAGACAAGAAAAGAGCCAGCGTTCAGCACCAGTGAAATGTCCCATGATTGGGTATCAGTTAATGAATTATGGAAGGTACTCTGGAAACCACAGAAAGTGTGGGCTCTTTAACCGAGATATGGGCATTCGCTGCTGCCTTGTCAAACATCTCCATTTTTCATAGACCAAATGTAAATTTATGTGCTTTTTTTATGCTCTTACAGTTTAAAGGAATATTTTTGCTCAAGCTCAATCGACAGCACTTGTGGCATAATGCTGATAATAACAAAGAATAGCCTGCCCCTCATGTGGGTTACAGATAAAATGCATGCAATGAAAATTAAGGCCGATTTGTAGATGCTACACATTCGCTATGTCAGTGGTATAGCCCAAATAAATTTTATCATATCCATGTTAACATGATTGTGCTGTGAAAATATCACTTAATAACATTTTCTGTTTAAAAATAAATCCAATTTAATGACTTTGTTGCCACTGCAAAGTAACAATTAACACTATTAAATGACCAATGTAGTTTTATAATAAAATTATAGTTTTTAAAAGAAACAGTGTGGTTACACTTTATTTTAATGTTACAGTGTTATTATACATTTAGAACTATTAATTTACTACATGTACTTACTATAAGGTTAGGGTTTGATTTAGGGTCAGTTGCATGTAATTATGTATAATATATACTATAATAGTAAGTACATGCAACGTATAAAGATACTTAAAAAAAAAAAAAAAAGATAAGCATCACATTTCTGCTTATTCTGCTAAATTCTCAAAGTTGCATGTGCAACCTTGATTTTTAGTCAAATAAGGAGTGAACTGAAATTAGCTTTCTGTGGTAAAGTAATTGCTGTCAATTGATCTCAGCTTGAAATTAGAATATTCCATAACTTCATTTCTTGGTCACTGAGGCGACGCGTAAGAGAGTCTCATTGGTAAAAGAGCCCACCTGGACCTGCTGTGTCTCACCAGCACCTCTGGAGGGAATGAGTGAAGCGAGGGAAGAGGGGAAGAAAGTGAGGGAGGAAAATAAAATGAGAGGCAGAGTGGAAACGGCAGCCAGGAGCACGTGCCAAAAAACCCTGGAGACAGAGCTCCGTCGCCAGATGTTACGTCGTTTGGCCTCGCGTCGCCCGGCAAAGAGAACCGAGCTGACGAACCATTTTTCACTGTCACGCTGTGAACAACGAACGAGAGCGCACAGGGAAATTAAGACACTCCACAATGCTTCCACACAGCAGATAGAAAACCGGGGGGGCCGCGAGTCTGTGTCTGCGACAGCGACATCTACAGATCTTGGAAGAGGGAGGAAGAGACACCACCTGGTCGCTGACAGCTCTGTCAGATCGCATCAGGACTCCCACTGCGGGGCCGCGAGCTTTCCGGTCCAACACGTGGTCTCACCGGCGACAGCAAGGGATGGGACGGGATGGAAGGATCTACCTGCCAGCCAAGAGACGTGTGACCTGCCTGTTTAACTGTTGTGCTGAGAGAGCAGAACCCTGTTGCAGGCTGTTGCTATTTTTTAACACCTGTCTGGGAGAAGCAGTTACTGTAAGCAGTAGAGAAGAAGCTTTTCTCGGTTTTCTTTCCTGCCAGAGTTAGTGATGATAATCATAATAGAGAGCAAAAGCAATACAATGTGAATGGTGCATGCATAATTAACCACCAGTAGATTAGAGGTATTTACAATGACATTTCCCTTTCTTAGTTTTTAATTATTAATGTTCTGAGTGTGTTTATATGCACTGTTAAATCTTAGGCACTAGAAGCATTGTTTTTTTATTGAGTAATCAACCATATCCAAACAGAAACATAGCATGTTGCATGGTATTGTGAATCTTTTCCTAGCTAAGTGAAAGAGACTTTCTTTCTGTATTCTCACTTTATATTAGGTGGCCTTGACTACTGTGTACTTACATTTAAATGAATCATTTGGTACAATGCACTTATTGTGTGTGTACATGCACTTATATTTTTAAGAATATTAATATGTAATTACGTCTGTAATTAATTTCTGTACTTGCATATATAACCCACCACAGAAAAAGGGTTTTGCGATACAATATAAACCCAATAAGTATATTGTACTTCATTTTTGATGTAAGTGCATAGTAGTTAAGGCCAACTAATATAAAGTGTGACCTAAAATGTTTATTCAGAGACTTTTGAAATTCTCTAATACATTAATAAAAAAATAGAAACGTGTTAAAAGGCACACATAAATATTTTAATAAAGAATAAATACACCATAAAATCAAGCAAGAGTACTAATAATAATATAATTTTATTTTTAAAATAATTTTAAAGAATAGGATCCTGATATTACTGTAATTTAAAAGCAAAAAACTTCAAATGTTATACTTTTTTGTGGCCTTGCATAGTTGTCAAGAATTAATGACTGACACTGGGAGGTCTAAATGGAATAACAGCAGACTTTTATTTAGCTCAGTGCAATAAGCTTGTGGTACTTTACCTTTGAACTATAAATGTTACAGCTCTCAAACTAGAACACCCCAAGACCCCCGGACAGAGAGCACATTATTTTTGGATCAGCACATGTTGTTGTGATTCTCCACAGCCCCAAAATATTTGTGCAACTGCTTTAGTTTCCTCTTCGGGATGCGAGGAACCTATTTAGAAGAATTTGCTTCTGCGTTTTAAGACTTATAACTGGGGCAAAGTCATATGGATCTTCACTTGCAGGACATAGAACTGGTTTCAGCAGGATTTTATGAGATTTTGCCCTTGACTCTTTATGAAAAGCATCAATATTCTAAGCATTAGGTTATGAATGCACCATGTGAAACCTGAAATAATTGTATCTGTTTAAAGTTGGCATGTACTGTCTGCAGTATTATAAGAGCTGTGACTTAAAGACTTCACCCATTGACTTTCTGCGTAGAGCTAAAACAGTCTTTTGTTGTTGAAGAGAATAATGTCTATAGGGTTTAGAATAAACCAGGACTTTAAGTCTAAGAGTCTTTAATTCATTATCTCTATCCCTGACACACACATGCCCTGCACTAGCATATCACCTACATTTATTCATGATATACTCTTATCTGCACACCTGCAGGCTTCCGATGGACAAGTCACAACACACCAATCCTACATCATGTCCTTTAACACACCCAGGCGCTCGCATCACACAGTACAGTCCCTCAAATTCACGCACAAGGAGCATATTGTACCGAATCGCAATTTCCACACATTCACCATCCGCACTCGCTCTATCCCGAACAGTCCCCATCCAGCTGTGTGGTATTCATGGCCCCACTGAAGGGAGGGGGATCTCCATTGCCAAACTGTCCCATCAATAACTCACTGCTGACAGGGAGTATAGGGGCCTGGGAGGGGGACAGAGGGCAGTCCCTCTGGCCTGGGGCTTGTCCACCATGGAAACACACTCTTACAAAGGCCCGAGACCTGTCCTATTCTCCCCCACCACAACTGCACCCCCTGGACTCAACCTGTCCCTGTACAGCAGTGTAGCGCCCAAAACCCCCATCCGAAAGAGACCGCATCCTATTCACCCGTTAGCTCAATCAGTCTTCTCAAAATTGAGCCGCCACTTCGTTGTTTCGTGCCTCCTTTAGATGTGCAATCTGTCGGGGATGAAGCAACAAAGACAGTGGATGTTCCCCAAAATGTTGAGTTACACATGCTGTGCGCTTCAAATTTAGCAACTTAAATGCCACTTCATGTTGTGGATTAAATGAAATGTTATTTTTACAGTTTGATTTAAGCTGAGAATAAATTCACGTTACATTTAAGCATTTAGCAGATGCTTTTATCCATACATAGTTTGTCAAAGAGCCATAATATTTGTAATGCGCAGTGCCAGGTTCCTTAGGCTGATGATACACTGGGCAACTTTTTTTGAGCAATGTTGCTTGAGCACTTTTCAATTGAGAATGGGTAACAAATTTCTTAATAAAAGTCTTGGGCCCTGGTTGACTGCGTACATTTCCTAAAGTATCATCAGCCTGTAGACAAGTCAGGAAGCAAGCTTGGGAAGAGAAGAAAATGTGAGTGCACATAATAGTTTAAGTGCTTGCAGAAAAGGTGTTTTCAGCCACTTTCTGAGAGATATGATGCTCTCAGCAATTCAAAGGGACGTTGGCAGCCCATTCCACCAGTGCTGAACAGACGATGAAGGTTTTGGCGTCGCTCATTTCGAGACCTGAGCTAACGGAGGGAGCATAAATCTGTAATAGTGAATTGAGTTATTGAAGTACTGATAGGGGCATGATGAAAGATGTTTAAAAGAAAAGTTGCTCGTTACTTGATATATTCTCTCACGAAAGGTCTTTTCCTAAAATGCATGATTCATTTTGTACGGCAAATTGCAAAACAAAAATGTAATTGCGGTTGACGAGTTGGAAAGGTCTGTTTTGCATAATGAATCAACTCTTTTGTTGCAGCAAGAGCCTCTCTTTCCATCCCTCTCTCTTTTCCTGTCAGGCTTTCTCTCTGTCACTCTCTCTCTCTCTCTTTTTGAATATCTGACTCTGAATCCAGCTGGAGATGAGTGTTAGACCGCTTCACCTCCTGTTGGCAGACAGGCCGGTCTCTCACCAAGCAACATCTGGAAAGCAGCCACTGCGCAGACACTTACACTCACACACATAAATTCAAATACAATCAAGAGTATCCGTGTCCGACGCCATGTACTTACATTTATAAATTACATTTATGAGGGACCCTTTAATCAAAGTCTTCTGTGGCAAGTGTGGTTAGTTTGTTGGAGTATAGCACGCTGTAATTAGTCCATCTGTCTTCGGCTGGGAACGCAGCCTAAGTGCTTCACTCGGACAAGGGCAAGCCCAGGTGCTGCCCACTCGTATGAAAGTGTGTGTGTAATCGTGCGTGTGTGGGGGTACATTTGCTGATTTATTCATTTATTTGTCTTTGAATATGTTTGCAAAGCGGTGGGTGTTTACGCGAGCGTGTTTTTGATCAGCCCGCTGGACAAATTATTTGGCTCACAGATCATTTTGATTAACCCATCGGCTGTTGCACATGCCTCTGCCTTCACGAGGCTGATGAAACTCGCTCTCTTTCTTGAGGAAAACCAGCAGCCAGTCTTTATCAATAGCTTTATATTTCTTATGTCAGAGGATACTGAACAAAATATCTTTTTACTGTACAGTACTGTGCTCTGTTGTGTCACTATGAATCTCCTAAAAGACTTTTTTTTAATACAAAAGTTTTTAGGTATTGCAACCATCCAACTGTTGGCAATATTTCAGGAAACAGCATGATTAAACGTCTTATATGTAGTGTTTCATTCATAGTGATGTAAGTAATGTCTTGGTCGGTCATTCTTAGTAAATCTTTTTTTTTTTATCAGGAATGAGTGGTAAATGCTTAACTGTTTACTGTGCAGTATTTGCTTTGCATGCATATTATTCCTGGATCACAATATTAATAAGCTCTAAATAATTGATTTCTGAAGGTATGCATCATTTGAAAATTGTATTTAATAATAACATTGCTGACACTTTATAATGAATTTGCAATTAGCTCTACTTAATGCATTTGATATCATTACATCATTTATTTTTCGTTCCTTTATTTTTGTGCATTGCATTAATATAAACATTCTAATGTATAATTTATAAATCAAATTGATATGAAATAAATTATTAAAATGCTAGAAATTAACATGAATCAATGATCCTAGATTTATAAATACATTATTGTTCATTGTTGTTAACTAATGTATTAATTGATAACACTTTAAACCTTTTAGTAAAGTCTTAAAAACAATTATATAATAAGTGTAGAATTACAAAAATTGTGAAATTACAAAAGGTTTTAGTGTGCAAGGTATGAAAAGATACAGTAAATTAGATTACAATTAGAATGCTTTTTATGCTATGGTTAAGCTGTAATGTGGCCAATTGTCTGAGATTAAATAAAGGTGAGTAAATGACAGCTTTCATTTTGATCTGAACTGTCCTTTGTGTGTGGAGGGGTTACAGTATGAATACAGTGGCGTTACATGTATCTATAGTTTGTGTGTGTGTGGGCTTTGAGCCAGTGTAGTCTGTGGCTGCCGTGTTCTCTCCTGTTGATTAATTGTGGCATGTGTGTCCCCAAGGCAGAGCTGCACCATGGGGCTCACCTGAGTGAACTGTGTGGGCTGGACACTGCTGAGGCAGGGGATGGCGAAGGCCTCAGGACGGAGCTCTGTGTCAGGGTTCATTAGTGGAGCTGGTAGAGAGCCAAAAAGAAGAAAAGAAATGGAGCCACAATTTTCAGATAAGGGCCATACCACAATATGGTTTAGTGGTTTTGCATAGCCAGATTTCTGATTAAGCCGGGAAGCTTATTCGGGCCAAGAACCACCCACCTAGACAGGAAGAGACTCTCAGACTGACAATTTTAGTTTTTATGCAGTGTTTGGAGAAAGTAAAACCTGGAGTATTAGTTATGTATATCACCTGATACACATAACACATACTGCATATAGAATGACATTAAAATAATGATCAAATATAACAGTGGAGAATATTCATTATTGATTATTATTCTCCCTGTTCTCCAAAGCCAGTTTAGGATCATGTGTACCGATAACAGAAGAAAAACTCATTTTATATATTACCTCATATATTTGATTCCAATATGTTCTGGAAACAACGTTTTTCTTCATGGGCTCATTTTATCAATTAAAAACCTGTGTACCCTTAGGAAGCCAAGCCAGCCAATCAGATTAGAGCTTGGAATTGAACACTGGGTGCTTTCTCTGGCTGATGCTGAGGCTAATGTGTGTGTAGGAAATTAGATTATATTTGATGCATTTAATGCCCATTTTTTATTTATTTATACATTTACCCTCCGAAATGTTCCAGTCTTGATGATTGTGTATGTCTAGCCATGTGTATTATAATGTCTGCACATTATAGCTGGATAATGTCAGTGCAGTGAGGAAGGGAAGATTGTGTGTGTGTGTGTGTGTGTGTGTGTGTGTGAGGGTTCAGTCAGAGGTTAGCTGTCACTGAGATCCAGGCTGTGGGAGACAAAAGTAAATCTGAGCTCTCAACTGGAACCTCCCTCAGTCCATATGAGCCGATCCCAGAGTGACATTAACCTGGTTTCACTCTGCTGCAGTGAACCCCAGACACAGCAGGCCCACTGCCAAGAACATCACAGCATGTCAAATCTAAGGCGGCACATGCATATGTACAAACGGCGACTCTGTTTTAAGGCATGTAGAAAATATTAGCATTTTTAATCCATCTTTCTTGCCTCCTCTTCTACTTCCTTTCCTCCTGTAAATTTTTAATGCCCTGATTTTCCCAAACTTAATTGGATTTCGCTTGATTAGCTCATAAGGAGAAAGAATGAACGTGGGCAACCCCTCCCTTTCCTGTCATCCAGACTGGAAACCTGCAGTTCCACACACTTCCTGTAGGGTAATATAGGCACACTTTTCAAAGAAGGAGAAAGAAGAGAGAGAAAGAAGTCTAATGGACAGCATAGAGGCAAAAGCATAGTGCTTTTTATTTTATTTCTAGAAATACGTTGATTAATAATCACATTAAGCATTTCTTATCAGATTGATATAGATTTAAACTTTGTATTCTTAATATTATGTATATTTTTTAATGCTCTGTCCAACCCAATATTTAGAACTCATTTAATTAATATTTAAGTGCTGTCAAACAATTAATCTTGATTACTTGCATCCAAAATCAATTTTTGTTTCCATAACGTGTGTACTGTGTATATTTATTACGTATTTATAAATACACATGCATGCTTGCAGTAATAAATTCAAGAAAAATGTGTTGTTAATATACGAAATATTTTTACATATATTTATGCTCATATAATTTATATGTAAATATTATCTAAATATACTGAATGTGTATATACATACAAATATACACTGTAATAAACAAACACAGTAAATACATTTATTTTGAATGTGGTTAATCACAATTCGTCATTAAATAGGATAACCAATCATAAGAAGTTGTTGCAGTTTTATCTCAGATGGTAGCCTCAATGCTCAAAAGTAGTAGCAATTTGTCAGCATAGAGCAAAATAGATTGTGAGGGAGTGAAACCAATCAATGTATACAAGTGGCCCATGAAAAAAAAGAAAAGAGAAAGCTTGTATCAAATGAAATCGAAGTAATTGCTTTGTATGCCATTTGATGCGTAAGGGAGAAAGAATTTAGGAACACAAACATCGCATTAAAAAAGAGAAGCTGCAGCTGTTATCTGGATCAAGTCTTTCACACTTGCTGGACCTCTTTGGAAACGCTCACCTTGAGTCATGAACACACTTATAACCACTTTTGTCATCCGTGTAGCACATATTGGCCTGTTACAAATAGGGGTAGGGATGAAGGAAGGAAGGATGGAGGGAGGGAGGAGAAAAACACTTCTGACCTTTGGTGTCACATGCAGTGTCTTTTGGAGCTGACAGTGGGGTGCCAATGTAACCTTGAGTCTCTGATTACTTCTCAACAGCAAGCTGGTTGGTTGTGCTAAAAACACGGCGCCTTCGAATAGTTATGAGTTCAGTCACTCCAACACTAGCTCTATACTCTAGTTCAGCACAAGATGCAATGACGTGTGTGTGTATGTGGTTGAAGGTCAAAGGCTGTTGGTGTGTCCTCGCTATGAACTGTTATGATGGATGGGCAATGATGCCTACACAGTTTTGAGGAGAGCACATGAGCGTATGTGTGGACCGAAGACAGTTCTTGTTTGAGATTGGGTTTCCAACCTGTCTTCAGGTCATCGCTATCTCATATACAAAAATACACTCCTACATACTCAATGTCAGAGCGTCTGAAAATAAGAAGCCCTTCTCTCTCTCTCACACACACACACACAATCTTTAATCATCAGTCTCTGGTTTGGTTTAAATATACCACGTGTCCGTCCTGTCCACACCATCCCATCCGGACCTCTGATCTCTGGACATACACACACCTGTGCAGACACACACAAAAATAATCTGCAGTCTGGATATAACATATAGTTTGAGATGAAACTAGGTTTGATTGGTTCAGTAACTCTGAAAGCAGATTTTTTTACTGGCACAGTCCACGAGGCTCTGTTTTAGAAATGTCTTTTCTGTTTTGTTGTATGAGGTTAAACATTCGTCTGTCTTCACGCTGTATTTGAACATGCATCAGTTCCTGACTCATGCAGCATTTGGTTACCAATTAAAACACGCAAGGGCACGTGTATCTCCGATACGCCTGATCTCAAGTTGTGTTCTGGCTCTAAAAGACGAGGTTGCAGAGTTGCAGTTATACTTAGAGGCAGGGAACAAATGACTAAGAGAAACGCATCTGTTATTTTAGGGTAGGAGAATCATGATAAATAAGAGGGTAGAAAGATGAGGGGTCACCATGAATGCTTATAAACACTCATCAGTCAGATATGGGCATCATAACTATTACTGTTTCCCCAAATGCATTAATATTGTACTATAAAGTTACAAATTGCTTGTGAGAAATAACTTCTCACATCTGTCAATTACTATAGCATTACTAAAGAAAAAAAAATCACGCGGTTATGTGTCTTTACATATATATGTGTTCTAGACATGTTATGGCTACTGAAATAATATAGGCTATTGCTTTTATATATTTGCATTCAGGTTGAAGTCAGTTTAGCTTAACACTAAAAGCCACAATTCTTGTTCATATTTGTTTCTATACTGTGTGTGTGTGCGGGTTTATGTGGTTTATGAGGACACAAATGTGTATAATGATATGGGTATTACATAGGTATTACAATATGTAGGTGTTTTATGAGGACATTTTCAGTGTCCCCGTAATTCAAAATGCTTAAAAAACATACTAAATGGTGTTTTTTTGAAAATCTAAAAATGCACACAGTTTCCTGTAAGGGGTAGGTTTAGGTGTAGGGTCAGTGTAGGACAATAGCACATACAGTTTGTACAGTATAAAAACCATTACGCCTATGGAGAGTCCCCATAAATCACAAAAACCAACGTGGGTGTGTGTGTGTGAAAGAGAGAGGGATGCTCTTAGTTTCTAATCTCCATTTGAGATATAAATACCTTGTGACAACATGTTGTGTTTGTATGAGGTAAACAGGACTGTTGTGCAGATGTCATTCAACAGTCTGTGTGTGTAAAATAGAGTGGATGTAGGGTTACTCTTTTAATCTAAAATCGAATAACAAGCAAATGAGTGACAGAACAGAAAAATGGGGCAGAAGAAACATGTAAAATAACATCGTAAATAACTCGCATTCCTCGGATAGGTTTATTAACACACGTTTGAAGCTTTAGGTGTCAGGCGATTAAATTAAATCCCGAATGAACTAAACATGCATAAATCTGTCGTGAAGATGATTTATTGTCTGTTTGCGCGCACTTGACACTGGAATCCAGACAAAGATTTAGTTAGATCACTAGAGCATTGTATGTTACATACTCTTTTACAATTGTTCACGTAATATTAACTTGGTTAAAACGATTGTATTTTATAAAACGTGCATTTTTATGAAATCGCCGTCTCTGTGAGAGTTGGTAAAAGCGTTAAGCGTTGTGTAAGCTGTGATGTAGTGGAAGATTCCCTCTGCTTCTGTTTGGTGGCCTGCTGGCCTTTTCTCTGGCCTTCCTCAAGCGTGAGACAGGAATTTTTCTTTCAGATAACCTTTTGCTCTGAATTCAGCCAAGAATGTGAGAATAAACAGAATAGATGTTCTCCCTTTATACTTTTTTATTTTTATTTATTCGTTTAATTAAAAGACTGAGTCAACATGTAGCCTTTTGTTGTTGTTCCTGTAATAATAATAATAATAATTAATTTTATTGCTGTTATGATTGTAGTTGTTGTTTTAAAATAAGCATTTGAGGTTTTAACATTTTGTGCAAGCAAATTGACGAATTTTTAAATAGTAAACTATTTAAATTGTAAATATTGTATTAATAATTCCACATGACTGATAATTTTGTGATTTGAGAAATGCAAAACTTGCGCAACTTTTTTGTCAGATTGCAATAGTTCTTTTCTCGTTTGAGGACGTTCTCCTTTGCGTCTGGTCAGCACAGGGTCATGGTAAGTTCATCCGCGTTTTTTAACACATTCAGTTGTATGAACCCTGACGGCCTGCTGAGTGGGTTGCGCTCCTTTCCAGTTTTGATGGATTGTAAAGAAAAGCTTTTTTTTTTTTTTTTTTTTACGTTGTTCTTGCACCATTTTTTTACTACAGGGCAAACGGTCATGAAACTTGTTGCAGATTTAAATGATGGAATATAATATCTTTACGCAGCTGTATTCAAACGTCAATGGCCATTATTTCATCCAGTAGGTTATCAAGAACATTATTCGTTTTTATCGTTAATAATTATAATAATGCTATTTTGTTACAAATAAATTAAGATTGTTATTTAGAAATATTGAATATTGTTCAATTAAAAGCTTTAAGATATGAGCTTTTTCAATGGGTTAAAATAAACGTTTCCCCCAGCTATATAGAAGAAAATATTTAAATGAATCACGAAAAAAAAATGCAATTAAATTACAACTGAAAGTTAAACGAACGGGAATGCCAAATCGAATAGCATTAACAAGTTGTAGGTAAAGAAACATTTTGATGGGTTCCCTCATAATTATTTAAATTTGAGAGATACAACGCACATGCAGGTCAAAATAGAAAATTGGTCGATTACTGTAATTCATCATCAGTATACTCCGAAAAGGTTTTTAACTCACAAATCCTGATATTTCAAGGGTTTGAATTGTATTTGTCTTGAAATTTTATTCCTTTTTCGTTGTTTCACCTGCCATATTAAGCAAGTTTGCTCTGTGCATTAATTTTATAACCGCGATTAAATGTTAATGTCAATAATTGAAATGGTACATTTTTCGATTATTAAAAGATTTTAATTTAGTTTTAAGTCCCGAACAACATGAAACAGCTAGTTATTACTTGTTTCAAAATGCAATTAATTTGAGGAAATCTGTCCATCTGTCTATCTATCAGTGCATTGACAGAATAGTGGAAAGATGGTGGAATCAAAGGTCCTGACTGGGGAGAGTGGAAGATACGGGTGAACTGCTAAAAAATTAAAGAGAGACAAAGTGAAGCCCCAGAACGGTGCTCGCGGCGCAAGCTGAAGGGAGAGACCCGTGCGTGACCCCAGCGAGATGGAAGCCCGTCCGCAGCTCCTGACAGGCTGACCTGTCTATTTCAAGCATTAATTTGGCCTGAACTCGGTGTGAACCGAGGCCAGGGGAGAAGCAGTCAGGGGATGTTTGAGGCAGGACCCAGGGCAAACCTGTCCGCCTGAGCAAATATTGGGGTAGTCCGTCAGAGGGTCGTGGATGAAATGGAACTGTCAAACCCGCGTAAACTTTGGGGAAGAGGTGAGGCCACAAGAGAGTGAATAAGGGGGGGGAAGAAGTTAGGCAAACTCGTTTCCTCAAATGTTCTTAAAACGACCCCCCAAACCTTTGCGACCCCCCTCCACTAGTTCTCTTCACCACTTGTCAGCACCCTCCAGCTCAGAGTTCATTCCCCCAGTTCTTTCACCGGAGTTTGCCCTCTCTCGCTCACCTGCTTTGCTCCGCATGTGTTTTTGAGGTAGCACAAAAGAAAACTGAGAGTTCCTAAAATCTGATGTCTAATTTGAACGAAAGTCTTTCAATAGAGCACAGATAGAAAGCAGATGTGCGCGCGCATGTACTTAAGTGGGATGCTCCTTTCTCAGTGACCTTTTTATATTGAGCAACGACTTGAAATTACACTCACTATGTGTATATGTATGTATGTATGTGTATATATATATATATATGTATATGTAAAATTATTGATAATTTAACGTTTCATAGATATATATTTTTTTATTATTAATTTTTTGGCTATGGGCCATTTAAGTCAGAGACTCGTCCAGTTTTTTTGGCAAAGAGTTCAGGTAAAGTTAACGGTGACCTCTTTGTAAACCCCCTACTGTAAGCGTTACTTTACGTTTCAATGCAGACCACGGATGTTGACCGCGGGGGTAGCGGTTGAATCAAAGGCCCGATCAGGGGGGTACAGGACAAACGCCCCGAACAGCGTGACTGAAATCTGCACCAGCAGATGGTCGAGACAGAATCATAGAACAATTGCTGTATCCTCTTGTTTCCAGTAGCCTATATGTTGGACCAAATCGTTTGTATTTGATTAGATTATTTATTTCAAGTAAATGATCATTTAAATGAAACTATTTAATGATATAAAACTTTGTTCTTCTGTGGAAAAGTTTCGAAAATGTACTTTTGAATTATTAGGGATATTATGAATACCAAACTGAAGTAATATAAAGCATAGATTCAGTCATAATGAAACATGTTTAATGTTTCTGAACAACTTTTTACCGTTGAAACTTTCTGATGAGTTTTTGATTTCGCGTAAGGGAGCTGCTTGTTACATTGTGTGTTGTCTTTCTTGCCACAAAAAAACACTGGCCTGGTGAGAGAGATGCGTTTCGGTTACAAAACCACCCAAGGAGCTGGTGTGCGTGAATGCCACTGCAACCCAGCATTGTTTTCCTATGAAGCAGACCTAATGCTAACACTGCTACAAAGACCAAACATGTCTGGCTTGGCACAATTTTAATTCTGCAAATTTGTAGGAGTGTGATTAACGACCTGATATGTCTTTGTCTGTTACACTAATATGTTAGCAACCGTAAGTATCTGAGAGCTAATAAAACTAGATATTTATCACTTTTAAGAATCCTTTATTTCTTGTTGCGCACTCGAAGACGATCATTCAATGCATGCAGCAGACTATTCTAAAGATTTATGGTTTTGAAAGCGTTTAATGTGTTTAGCGAGTAAATAAGAAGCCCATTCATAACAACACTCGGTAACTCAAATGCACCGCCCACAATTCTGTTCCATTTCTTCAAAGCTTGTCTTTCTTTTAATTTGCTCAGGCTCAGTGCTATTTGTGCCACCCCTACACCACTCAGTGAGAGAGTCTGTTTAGATGTTTAGATATCCCAGAAGCACACCGAGGTAAAAAGGTCATCTTTAACCACCCTGATTGCCCGACAACATTCCGTTCCGTTGTCCGAGCATCCTATAACACTATTGACTGGTGGTCGCTTCCTCACCCTCCAATAGCCAAGTGAACAGAAGAGCCATTAAACCTTTAGCATAATGTTTTTCTTATTAACATTTTTCCTAATGCTTATTTATTCTTAAAATGTTTTTTTTTTTTCATATTTGCCTTATATTTCACACACAAGCATATATATGTAACATGGTTGCAGAAACTGATTCAGTAAAATAAGGTTTTTATTTGAGGTAGATAAAGAATTGACAGAAGCATTTGATTGAGACATTTAAAAACGGAATCATACAGACAGTAACTAATAAAACTCAGCTCGTCTGCGCTTAAAAATACTAAGCTAAAATATCAAATTTATTAAATGTTTTAATTAAAAAAAGATACATTTAAACACCCTGCATTGCCTTTTTTCTACAAACGGAATGGAACTTTCCCAAGATTCCAATTTAATCGCTTTAAATCGACAAATGAAATGAAATATGCACACTGAGAAGGAATCTTTTGCATATTCCAACAAAATTGTGCTGGTGCTCCTTAAAGGCCTACCCTGTAAACGCATAGTGCAAGGAGTCCAAAAACCCCTATAGCTACAATCCTCCAAATTCAAATATTAAATGTGTACATTTTCATAAACGCAACGAAAAAACACCAATACATATATTTCGACAACACAATAGGCTCCCTGTAAAGTCAGTTAGGTTCGTTTAGAGACGTGTAAACATTGTGAAAGTGCATTATATTTATCATAATAGAAATACCCTGTATAACACACACAAACGTTTCCAAAAAATATGGGAAAGTTTGTTCGAGGAGACGGTGTAACTATTGTTATGTTATAAGTCTCTTTGCTCTTCAGCCTAAAGTTCGATTTTGTCCATCATAAAAAAAGAGGAGAAGGTCTTTCGGGCACATTGTGGAATGCTTAAATTAATAGACTTTACGATATATTTCGAATCTGTTGTTCAATGCTCCCGAAGCCATTGTCCTCGGTTAGGAATCCGGACTTGGAGAAGCTCCTGGAGAGGTTGAAGTTGAGTGATCAGAGTGATCTTCGAGGTCTTTAGACAAGGTGGAAGAAGCAGGCGCGAGTCCCTCCTTCTCTCGTTTCTTCTGTTTCATTCGGCGGTTCTGAAACCATATCTTCACCTGCGTCTCGTTCAGCTCGAGCGTGGCAGCAATTTCGACCCGCCGTGCTCGCGTGAGATACTTGCTAAAGTGAAACTCTTTCTCGAGCTCCGTGAGTTGTTTAGTTGTGAAATTCGTCCGGATTGTGTTTTGTGGTCCCAGTCCGTAATCGGCCACTTTAGCTGGGAGGGGGGAAATAAAAGAATAGTTAAATAATTGTTTGTGAAACAATTCCACTCTTAAATAAAATAGACATACCACAGTCATAATTCACTGGCTTGTTTTTTTTATAAAAACACCAACAGTCAAGTGTGCTAGTATTCCTTACTCTTATTAGATTACTTTTTAAATTCCAGTGTCAGGCAAAAAAAAAAAAAAATCAACAAGTTATACGGTATTGCAAACTTTTGTTAACCTTACTTTAATTCCCTCGTTTGTATGTTATCAATTTTGAAAGAACTCATAACGGCGTATATGGAGCACATGCAATTCAATACTCCCTAAAGATGGCTTTATGACCACTCAATTTGTACAGTATGTCAAAATGGTGACCCCCGTGCGTAAAAGTTGGTGCACTAAATCGTAGTGAGGCAAATACTGCTGGGACAGGAGATGAAAGCTTAAGAATACAATGGAGGCCAACAAAAACGAATTTTGCGCGGCCAGAACCGGGGACAAGCTAAGGATAACAGTGCTGGTGCGTTTCCAAGGGCGAAGGAAAGCATGTCTGTTCGATGCATTAGCGCAGAGGGAGACAGGTTGAAACTGAAATTTTTATTAAGTAAAACGTCTCTAATTTCAGTATAGCCTAGTGTTATATTTTGGTGACCTGCAATCTTGTTTGCTTTTGTTTTGAGTGTGCAGCACATAGATATTTCGTCACAGAGGCAATTCTGTCCACCTGTTTTAGGAGGGTTCCTTTTGACTTTCATCCAATCGAATGTCTTCCCAGGTGGCGACTGATCCGTGTCCCTTTCCCCCTCTTGGGAGGCCGATAAATCGGCGTAGGTGCCTTGTGAGTAGCCTCGCTGATGTTCCTGGCCTTCGCATCCATGATGCTGGTAAGGTGCTGCAGGGACGGCTCCCTGCGCCCCGCAGTACGCACCGGCCATGGAGCCATAGTGAGGGCCGACGTTTGAGTTTGAAAAGCCCGATGAGTGATAATACATCCCATCCTGCTCAGGGTTAATGAAATACTGGTGTTGAGCGTAATCCGGATTGGCGCAGGCCTGGGTCCCATAACTCGCAGTCCCCGAGCCACCGTAGGAAAGGCCAATGCCACTCTGATGAGTTGGGTGCTGGTGATGCGCGTAAACGCCGCTCTGGTGCTGATGTTGTGCTGCTGCTGCTGGCTGGTTGCTCCCCCCTACGTAAAGTCGTCCATCAGAGTTATAGCTGTCACTTGCGTGTCCGGTATGGAAGGGGCCCGAGAACGCCTGATCCAAGTGGTGGTATCCAGCCTTGGGCGAGTAGGCGTTCGTCCCACGGTTACAAATTGTGTACTCCAAAAAAGAGTTCATTCTGGAATTGTCCATGCGCAATTAATGGCGGAGGGTCAACCTGAGAGATCGGGAGAGCCTCCTGTCCTGCAAGCTCGCAACAGTATGTCATGCGGAAAGGGGGGAAATGCTTACCTCTGGAGTATTTGCTCGGGCTTCCCTATAACACATCTTTACCTCAGCTGCTGGTCACGTGAGACGTCACGGCGCCAATGGTGAGGGGACCTCCAGAAGTTTGTCAGCGCACGGCGACCATCCATCACGCGCTTGACATTTGCATGACAAAGCCACTTCAATCAAACTAGCCCATCAATCTGATAACAGCTAGAGTATGTCAAACCCTGCGTGAAAGGCTCTCCGAATGAGAGAAAGAGAAATAAAGAAAGAACGTTTCAGACTTTTGCATTGAGATTTTGGTCTTCATCTCCTCTCATCTCTTACCAGCCGCGTTTAGTTTCTAGCTTAAGTCGCGCGAGTGTAGTGAATAACGCGTTATCTTTCTATTTTGTAATGGGGTGAGGTAGGCCTAGGTGATTGTCCACTTTAATAAGAGTAATGTTCAGTGTTCCCTATAAGACTAGCCCAACGCAGAGTTCATTATGTGTGTTTAGGAAGGAAATCTCTTTAACACTCGAATTGGAAGTGACGCCACGGTTCACAGATCGGTCCGGGTTGGCTTTGGACCCGTCTAATTGAATCACTGAACTGATCTGTTACCAAAACGAAATTAGGTCGACAGCAAGCCTTCTGTTGAGTCCAAACGAGCAGGAAAAGAACGCCAACGAGTTCTTTTTTTTCTCTTGCAGCCTTTGGAAACATGTGTTGCTGCATAGCTGCCTGGAATTGTTCTCTTTTTTTCCCGTAGTTTTTTTTTCTGTAGAATCCAACTGTAGATCAAAGATGGTATTTACAGTTTGTAGCTTTCGTTTTAAAACTGTAGGTCATAAAGCAATAAAAACCTTAGGATTATAAGTCAAACTAATGAGTTCGTCTGCACCATGGATTGCTTGACAGGCGTTGGTGGACAGCAGGAGAAGAGAGAAGCTAATAATTAATTAAGATGACAATGCTGAGCAAGTCTTCCTCTTCATATAAAGCCCACGCTCAATATAGGGGGGCTGAAGAACTTCGAATATATTTGCTCATTAGTACATGGTGGTACAAGAAAGGGTAACAATATAACGCCCACAGTGATTTGTTATCTGTCGTTTCACGTGCCAAGTGATTGTCTAGTTGCGCAGCCAAAGATTCAAAACTACTTGAAGCAGTTTTAGCAGATTCGACACTCAAGAGTCCTTGAGGCTTTTGGCCTTCTGGTTGTTTTAAACGAATTCATCAGTTGATTGGTTGCAGTGTGTTATACATGGTGTGTGTGTGTGTGTGTGTATATGTTTGATCTCTATTAAATTGATCACAAATGAATAATGTCATATGGGATTCAAAGAGTATTTTAATGACAGAAATTAACAATATTCTTAATCTGAACTATAAAAACTATAATTAAAGTTGTAAGATGTCTGTGTGTGTGTGTGAGGGAGGATCAAGCAATAATGATGCGCATTATATTTAAAAAAAAGATTCGAGTAGAATTCTAATGTAAAATGTTTATTTTCTTTCAGAGCATACAAGAAAAAAATATTTATAAAGGAGACTCCATTTATAGCTGGAAAAGAACACAGGAAAACATAAAAAAAAAGTTTTTTAACATAAATTACATAATAATAATAATAATAATAATATTGTAAATAGTTTTTTTTTTTTAAGTTTGATTATAATTGATATATTAATAAATAAATGTACATAATTTAATTGCCGTGTTAGTCATTTATTGTTACATCTCAACTATTAACTATTAACTATTATTTGCATCAGCTTAAACATTCTTCCGACGGAAAAAAGGCGTTGCGCACCCTTGCGGCTCGCTGTATTTCTGCGCGAGTAAATAATCGTAACAGCCGTAAACAGATTTGAGAAAGAAATACTCTTCATTATTTTAAATATGAAATAATTCTTGTTTTTCACTTAATTATTAGCTGTTGTTATATTATTACATTAAAAGGCCTACAGTAGGATTGGAGATTGGACGAGGCCGATGCTCGCGGTCGTTTGACGCGATTGCTCGCAATGTCTCGAAATATTTAGTTTAAACAATGTAAGTCTGGATTCTAAAACTTTTTACTAAAAGTGGAAACAAAACTAATATTAATTAATTAATAGAAATATTTTAGAGCTGCAGCGTAGAAGTGGTCTACATGCTATAGGTCTAAATGGCGTCATCGCATGCCACGTGCTTAATGTCTCTGAACACTCCAAGCTGTGAGGCTAAAATTACTCCCACACTTTAACCAGTGAAACTTAGGCACAAGCATGTCATGCTACTACGTTATTTATTAGTAGTGAATGATGTGGCATCATTGCTGTGAAGAATTGTATTTTTTTAAGGTATATAAAACCTTAAAACTGAAATCATTTTTATTATTTAATTTGTATACCTTGGCAGTTTCTTTGCTGTTTTGCTAGTCAAAATGTAAAATGCAGATGAGCTTAATGGGGCTCCCATCATAAATACCTTTGATTTTTTGCATGTCCAAGTCATTAACTTGGATAACGAATGGCCCTTGAAGCCATTCAAATGTAGTTTCCCTTTTTTTCATTCCACACCACATGCTCAACATTGAGAGTTTGTACTCCAATCCCTCAACTTTACAACTAAACTCTCGTTATCATTCAATTCCTTTCACAGTTGGTCTACCCAGGCCTTTTTAAAATGTCCAGTTCTGAAACCTGACCCATGTCCTTCACCCACCACCCGTCCATTTTCCCGTCCCTTGGGTAGCTGATGTGAGGTAAGAGCATTGACACACACCAGCTTTACAGAATAATTTATGCAGGTAGGCGGAGATTAAAGTATTTCCATTGTACATGTAAAGTGGAATATTAAGAAAATCACTAAACAAATAAACTATTTTCCTCCTGCATCCATCCTTTGTGGGGTGACACCTACCCAAAGTCAGTCATGTCCTGATTTTCATATGCTGCACAGAGGTTAAATGAGCCATCTGCTTAAATTATCCAAGTCATTGTATAATAAACAAACTTAGGACATGTAGATTGTCTGAATTTAACTTCCAAAGTGATCTAATTTATCTTAATCCAATGATGCAAACAACCAAAATGATGATGGAGCAGAAAAAGCAATGGCATCTATTGTTTGTTCTACTATCTATCGTTCTGTCTATCATCTATCGTTCTATCCATTTATCGTTTTATCATTCTGTTATTCTATCTATCGTTCTATCGGTATGTCTATGTAATTTTGTCTGTCTATACATCTCTCTAGCTGTCTTGTCTGAATCTTTTTAGAAATTCAGTTTAAATATGTGTGCACACTTAATTTGCCAGTGCAAACATATTACCATAGCATTCAATAAATCAAATATTTAGCAGATGCGGGCACAATTAATCATCTTAATGTCCTCGTAGACAAACTATGCAAAAGATCTGCTGACATGATTCAGATACTGTACTTCCCAGGCGTATCTAAAAAGAAAAATGAGAGTTTGCGTGAAATCAGGCTGTTATTCTTTGTCAAACCGAGACAACACGGGGCCAATCAAGGTTTGTAGGTTGATGTTGTTTAGACTGGCACGATGTCATCTGTAAAGGGTTGACCTAGTTCAGGTTAGTATCAAAAGAATGCTTCAGCCCAATCATATCATGTTTATTCTCAGAAATCACTTTTTTTTTTACTCTATCTGTCTGTCTGTCTACCTGTCTATTAATCTATCTGTCTAACCTGTCTATCTGTTGTTCTTTCATTGTATGTGTAATTCTGTTTTTGTCGTGTTATCATTCAGTTGTTCTATCTACATCAAAATATTGCTCCATCCACCTCAAGCCTTTTAAAACATTTCTCTTCATTGAGAAAAATCCAGAAACCTATCTTCAACACGTTCATTTTCTATTGTAAACAATACCACAGCAAAATCATGTTCCTAATCATTATTTTTCTCTTGTTTTCCAGTAAAAATATCAAATTAGATGTTTTAATGATTTAAAAAATCTATACACTTGCTGCTATCTTGTTTATAGTTTCACAAATCATCATCAGAAAAGGATTAATATGCAGTGTTGCTTCATAAGAAACTAAAATGTTGTTGTTTTTCAGAAATTTTAACTAGAAGTCCAAAACAGCAATTATGAAGTCATTTTTTTTTTGTGGTGCCGTATCCACATTATTTGTCTATTTTTATTCATGTATTTCTCGACACATCATTATACACATACTTTTCAGTATTTCGGTTCATGCGTCTATGTAAAATTAACCTCTCGCTGTCAAATCTGTCATAGGGCACTCTCTCTTTGTCAACTATATGCAAATCGGATGTAAACTTTCTGGGCAGGTGTTGTCATTCCAGGTGGTTGAGTAGCAAAGTGGAGGTTGCCCATGTGTGACTAAATCTTAAGTACTTTTGCTAGATATGTACACACACATTTTCATAAAGTCACTGGTTTAAAGTTTCATGCCATTTCATGGGGTCACACACATTTAGAGTAGCATTTAGCATGCGTTATTACGTTAAAGACCTGTCAGTATAAGGATTTTTTTAGTTTTTACATTTAACCTAAAAAAAAATAGTTAAAAAAACGTATGTTTCTATAATTCATACAGCCAACGTTATGATACGGAAACTCATGGTAGTCTTATTAGTGTGCTGATCTTGACAGCTGAGGTATAAGGGTCATGTATTTAAGTATGTACATGGACCAGACTTGGCCAACTGCTTTCGTAGTTCAGTGTCTAAAGCTTGGGTTTGATTATTTGATCTATTAATAAATCACACCTAAAAGAAGAATTGGTATGTTTGGTGTCCATTTATGGTTGACAGCTTACATGATTGATACTGGAATTGAGATGATAGTATAGGCTCAGTTGTGAGTGTGTTTGTCTTGCATGCATACACAAACAGTTTGCGAGATTGTAAATATGCACAATGCATGGCTTCATGGAGTGGCCTGAGGGTAATGCTGCTAACTCAGCGGCTGTTGCTCTGATGAATTGAATTTTTTATTTAAAAAAATATATCCAGGGCTCTTATCTCTCGTTTTGCATGATTGATATGTGCTTATCATTGCATCTCTATAGATTACGAACCATGGTATTTGTATATTGTCAGTAAAATGTAAAGTACTTAGTTTGTGTGATTGGGACATTTGCAGTGGCTCAGTGAGGCGAAACAAATTGTGAATTTTACATGTCGTAGGCAGCTAAATATGATAAGTGAGTATACTGTACTCACTGTGGGCTAAAGCACTCTGCTTCTATTCCAAGCTTTCAGAAGGTCACATGACATTCTATATGTTGTTCATTACCTCTTTACCGTATTGGTTGGCTGTAGGGGTAGAAAGCCTTGGAATATGATAGGCACTCTCTGAGTGGATATTCCATCTCCCACTTTTTAGAAGAGACTGAAAATTGCATTAATGCGGTGCACTTTTCGATCCCATAGAAAAACCATAGAAAGCTGAAGCTCAATATATAAAAAAAAAGACTTTGCAGTATTGTTTGCAGCTTACCAGGACAGCATTTATTTGACCAAAACATACTGCAAAAATGGTGGTAATATGACATTTTATTATCATTTGAAACAACTGTTTTCTATTTGATTATAATTTGAAAATATATTTGATGTAGCATCATTACTCCAGCCTTGTCACATGATCATTCGGAAATCATTCTAATAAGAGTTGATGGGTTGTTATATTTTTGGGGAAACCTTAAAATTTTAACTCAGCAAGGATGCATACAATTAACCTAAAGTGACAGTAAGAAAGTGCTGTCAAGTGATTAATCATGATTAATCATATCCAAAATAAGTTTTTGTTTACATATATGTATGTGTACTTATTATGTATATGTAAATACACACACATGCATGTATATATTTTTGTATATTATATATTAAATGTATTTATAATATAAATTATACAAACAAAAATATAGACATGTAATATTTTCTAAATATATGTACTTATACAGTAGTCAACATCTGAAGTGGATCAAAACCTTTCATCAAAGTTGTCCTAAAATCTTAAACAATACCTATTCTTGTCTTAAGACAACTTTGATGAACTTTTATGATCCACTTCAAATGTTGACTACTGTGTATGTATGTATATATACATAAATATATACATAACTCACACATATATTTTGCGAACGAAAACTTTTCAACAAAAAATTTCAGATGCGATTAATCGCTTGACAGCATATATATGAAGATTTCATCAGTTAAAATGTAAAAAATTATTCTTATTATTAATTTTATAATAGTTTGAGAGACTTCAGGCCCATTTTAAATTAGTTGTAAACTTGTTTTAACAATGTTGACCAGCTGCAAAACCAAAGATATTAACCTGATCTCACGGCAATTCGTACATATTTCACGAGGTGGTTAATTAGTACAAATAATTCATATGATTTCTTCTAAATCGTACCTATTTTACGAGTTGCCAATTCGTATGATTTTTGTACAAATTACCTAAACCTACCCGTCACAGGGTTTTAGAAACTTAAGGTCGTGCAAATTAGTAAGAATTAGCACGAATTTGGCACCCCGTACGAATACATACGAAAATACACTTACGTCCCTTACATTCACATGCAGTTTAAACTAAAATCCTATTTTCACTGTTAAATAGAAAATAAGTTACAATTAGCTTTTACTGTAAATCAGTGCAAAGACTGATAACATGTAACACACACCTGCTTGGTCTGTGAGCTGCATTCAGTGGAGTGTCACTGGATACGTTACGTTTTTGGGTGACTTGAAGCTGTCATCTTGTCTGCTATAGCAGCAGAACATGATTGCTCCAAGGTATTGTCGGCACATTCTCTTGTTGGCAGGGTTAAGGGTAAAAATGTGTCGCTGTTAGATACTGTACAAGTGTTAGTGAATGCCCCCTCACCCTCTGAGAAGATATGGACAGCTGTGAAGGGTCTGCTTCAAGCACACAAAAGCTCATATACTTTGCCTGTTTCTGATTCTGCTGTTAAAGTAGGGGATCAGCGTGCCATGAACTCCAGCAGCATCGCATCATGCTGCTCTTCAAATGCTTCAGTCATTTTTACAGACAAGGACTTTGTTCTTTCTCCAGTTTTTTTTTTTTTTTTTTTTTACTTCCAAGAAAACCTTTATTCTAATTAATCTTATTAAGAGTTCTGCTCATTGAAAATTCAGGTGCGCTAACATCAATAACTTGAATCAACAGACAAAAATCACAGACTAACAAAGCACTCCTAGATTAAAACCCTGCAAGCATATCAGAGTCAAAAGCAGTTTTATATTTAACAGGGTTGTGTTTTTTTTTTTTTAAGTTGGTGCAGAAAGACATGCAAGGTCTTGAGCCAATATGCAGGGCGTCCCATTCTTCGTGCATCACCAGCTGTCGCTGTCTTTTGAAAACATTTTGAAACATATACCATGCTTTCAGTGAGCTTTCTATGCTTCCTGCTAATGTTAACATGAAGGATTACTTTTTTTCACTTGTTTAAACATTGAAAAAGGAATGAATACTGCAAGAGATGACGTTTACAGACTATTTTACGCCAATCTTGTGAGAAAACTATTTACAAGGTAGTGACTTTGTATGCATTCTTGCAATTTAATTTGTATGAAATCACGATTACAAGACAGTCCGACTCTAACCCCACCCCTAAGTGCCTTTGGCCAAGTGTAAGCAGATCGCATTTGATTAAGCAGATCTGTGTTTACACACGTTCTTCAAAATATCCACTTTTGTGTTTATCAGAACAAAGAAATTCATACAGGTTTGGAACAACTTCAGTAATGGACAACATAATAAATAGTACATAAATTAAGGTTCAGGGCTATCAAAACTCTGTTCTTTATTTCTGTGAATATAGTGATCGATCAGACAAAATGATAACATAAACCACTGAGTTTTCGGATTACAATTGATACTACTGTGCTATTTGGCAAGTCACTTTATTTACTTGTCATTGGCAGCTTCTGTTTCCTTTAGAGAATAGCAGTAATTAGCAGATAGCTGCATGGCTAATGCTATAATTAGGTTTGAGTGTACAAGCCACAAAAGCTTTCTAGTTTAAACAGTTTCCTTTTACTGTTTGTCAGATATAATACAGAGACCAAACTTTCATTATCAAACATTAGGCTGTATAATGATTATCAGATAGCCTATATGCATTTGAAATGGCCATAAAAGTGAAAATATCAAACCTCTGTGCACATAAACGGATCTATTACAGAAAGACTTAATATGAAACTTATGATTTGGTTTTTTTTTTGTTGTTTTTAGTAATGTGCTAAGGCTGCACGCCAAACAAGTTCTGCAAATTGAACTGCTCAAGCTATGAAATGTCACGTGAGAGGTTTCAGTTGGCATTGTAATCACATAAATTTTGTCTGTTTTCAGAGCACAAAGAGGCGCATCTTAGTGTTATTGTTGCATCTATATCTTTGAGGTTCTTTTTAAATTGGCAGTTACCATTTTGATCCACGTTCATGCTAATGCTTCATTTGATAAGCATATGACCAGTAGCTGTGTAGTCGCAGGCTTTTATGAACAAAGAGTCTTTGCTAAACAAATGAATACAAGAGTTACTACAAAGGGAGCTGTTTACAGAGCTCATAATCCAATACCATGTGTTTACATTGCTAACCGTAAAGTCTTATAAGGCCATTCTAAAATAAGCTAAGATAATGTTTTGCTGTTACCATTGTTATTGTTGTTGTTCAATGACAAAGTACTTTGGTTTCCTAACCACTTCAGTGATTAAACTGAGCCTTCATGGTGGTTTGACTAAAATAGGGCAGGAGACATTTCCACTTTAATCTTGGCTAGTCCCACCACTGCTTCAGGCACAGCATTACCCAGAATGCACCACTGTAAACACTGGCCCATTTTCTCATGTGAGAAAATCCCTATGCCACCACACCTCTTCTTATTTTAAATTTCACTGTCCCAGAGTACTGTGCTCTGCGAAGTATATAAACAGAAAGAGCTGTGCTGATAAATACGAGCTGGCAGGCCACCAAGCAAAGCATAGGGACTGAGATAAAACACGACCCAGCCACGCCTCAAATTATCAAGCTAATGGGGGGGAAAAAATCACGGCTGGAGTTTTTAAATAATATTTACCAAACTTGTGTGGCCTCGAGGCAGGGAAGAAGTTGTTTATCTTTGTTCGGAGATATGTTGATATGTAAAGTCTCACCTGTCTCAGGTGAATTAAACAGAAGTAGGGCAGAGTGAACGAGTGCTGTATGTGCTGGCATCAGGAAATAAAGAAATCCCAAACCAGCACCTAAACAAGAATACTGGAAATCAAACTTGATGACTTGAAATGGCCACTGAAATTTAGAGATAGATGCCAGCCAGCTGGCCAGAATCACTCTCCTTTTTACTCATCAGCAAAAGCGGCATCTGTCGTTTTATTTTTATCCGTATGTCAAGCTTCTACTCTTGACACACCAGCAAACGGAAGCTTTTGCTAGAGATTGGATATCATTCAGTTGTCCTTATTTCTGTTGAATGCAGGTGAGTGTATTGATACAGTGTGTGGTTTTTGGACACAGCTTTAAACTCTAGCTTGCCTTAGTGCTACTGTGACCAGATCCACCTTCCCAGTAATATGAGCAGAGCACCTGTTCAGCACACACATGGGTTCATTTACTGGTACTTCTCATGTAAACCAAGCAACAACAAAAAAACCTATTCAGATATTTAAATTGCATTGAAATGTTGTTTTGCTTGCTGCTTCAAATTCATAACAGAGATATAACAGAAGCCTGACCTGGGTGAGGGAAACATTGTGTACACTCAATCTGGGTCAAAGACAATAGGAAAAGTAACATAGGCAGTAACATTCATCAATGGCTTTTTGTGCCTTAAGAAGTGTTTTACGTTTTTACTCTTACAGTCTGATGATAATTTAAAGTAGGGATGCGAACAATAATAATAATAGGCTATTAATAATAACAATTAGTATTAACCATGGTGTCATTGTAAGATGATCTCCATAAGGGCTCAGATCCAGCTGTTAAATAATGTGTCTAATATTTGATAGCTACTAATAATAATAATTAAAGAACCGTTTTCACTGATGCAATTCTCACCTGTCTAAATTTATATTTTCAATTGACGACGAGACAGCTCGGAGCATCCCGCTCGCAGCTGCAGCCTAAACTATCCATAATGGCTGCCGCTTTATTGTTCATATCCTTCATTGTGTTTCCAGCGCCATTTTGCATCAGGGCGAGTGCAGCCATGGGAGCCCACAGCTAGTCAACCGCTTGACCCTCCTGCAGAATATCCCGCGACATTTTTTTTTATTGGCTCGTTTAAACATCCATCTAAAAATAACTACTATGCTGCTGCCTTTTACGCCTCATGCTGTCAGCCACAGCCGATTTTATGAAAATAGCCTATATTGTTTTGCAGTTTAAATTCAAGTTCATGATAACCACTGGTTGTGCTGCACCGTTTAAAAGATTCGTCGATTTATTGCTTCTGTTACAAAAATAGATTTTGAATTCTACTACAAGTTTAGTGGCTTGTTCTTTTTTTTCCTGAGCTTATGCATAATACTAATTACACAGAATATCTCTCATCACAATATGATGATACCAACATAATAATAATAACAATAATTAGTATTATAAAAAATAGTCATTGTATATATACGCTTAATAACGTTCTTCAAACATTAACTAATTCAACCTGCGGACTGAAATCTATAGTTTCCTCACAATACACCCGTACAAAGGGGAAAAAACAAATTCTTACAATTAATGTCTTGGGTATTTCTATTCAAGTACATTTTTAATGAAATAGTTCATTAAAGCTTAGAGAATCAATCACACTCGCTTCACCAATTTATGTGCATTTTTATTTTATTTTTATTTTTTATTTCAGCTATGAAAATAACGTACAATAAATAAATTTGAAATTTACTATTAAAGAATCTCAATAAATAAACTAGTTCTAAAATTATTCAACAGGGACAACGCCCGTCTTGGGAGAATTCCTAAAAGCAGTTAAACTACCCTTATGTCAGACACAATTCCTGAGATTCCAATGATTGAGTTTCACTGAAAAAGTCCGCAACCATTCATCTGTTAGTCGACATAAACTAAAATCCGAGGATCAGAAGGCAATAAAATACCTGAAACTTCGACAGGGGCCATCCCGATGTGTATTCAAAAAGATTACATCATCGTATTTTCAAAATAATGCACAATTTATTTCCTTTTAGGCATTGTTTCACGCCTTTTTTGTTTAAAAAAAAACTGTTTAGATAGATGACTCTTTTGACTTTTTAATGTCTTATTATAGGAATGTTGCGGTCGAGAAGCATTCATGACAATGCAATTGGACTGAGTTCGATTGTTCTTGTATGCGTTGTGATGTGATAATAGTTCAGAACTGTAAATGCTGCAAATCTATAGTACAAAGGGTGCTCGTGAACAAGTCAAAATCTTCCTCGGAGAAGTCGACTGGACTGTCCAGTGAGCTTTGCAAACTCGGCGATAAAGCGTCCGAAATCTGTAGGCAGGAGTCCGTCGAAAAGAAATTCAAATCGGGTAGAGAGGTGGCATCCTGCGGCTCTGTGAACGAATGCTCCGGCCCAGCTGCTCGGCCCTCAGCCATTGTGCTGGGGTTATCTGCAGTAGGCGTTGGATACGGGGGGGAGTGAACCGCTGTGTCAGGAACAGATGCAGGCTCCGACTGGTTCGCCTGGCCCTCTTCAGGCGTGGGCTGGCTTTTGTCCGCACTGTTCGTGTAGGAGGCAGCTGTCGGGCAAGTCTCACTTTCGGAGGCTGCTGCAGAACCGGAGCCAGATACTTCCAACGACTGGCTCGAATACGGTGAAGCAGCGTCGGTTCCTTCCAGGAGCTCAAAACCGCTGGGCTCGCCTTCTTGCCCGTCCCGGTGGTGCGTAGTTTGTCTTTTGTGCTTCATGCGTCGATTCTGAAACCACACTTTGACTTGGCGCTCTGTAAGATCCAAAAGTGCTGCTATTTCAACGCGCCGAGGCCGACAGAGGTATTTGTTAAAGTGAAACTCCTTCTCCAGTTCAAGTAGCTGCGTGTTGGTGTATGCGGTCCTCAGCCTCCGCGATCCGCTGCCATTATCCAGTCCACCTTGAGCCTCTGCAAGAATCAAAACAGAAATAAGTCCCATTCAAAAAGCGAAGGCATCGAACCTCATGCGAGAAATAGTCCAGCTGACAATAAATCCCAGTGCAGAACAGCCCTGTGGTTTGGGCTTGACATGTAGCAATGACTGCAATGGTTAGGCATGTCTTGTGGTAATAGACCAGCGTGGTGTACAGCAAGCCCCATATTTTGTTGCGTTCCACAGCTTTCACAATATATACTGTTATCCAAAATGGCTCCCAAAGCCATGAAACGTGGTTATGAATAAATATCAAGTCTCAGCTGACATCAATTGCGATTAAATCGCTATTATAGATCAAGATCTACTATCTGCAGGATGGCAACGTAATCTTTCAGAATGTGCACAGTTTTGTATATGTGCCAAGAAATGGGGGAGGGGTGCCTTTTTATCTTTTAAATACATTACTGGGACGGGTTTTTTAAAAAATATATATGTATGTTTGCACAACAATCATACATGCTTAATGATGGTTAAAATGTACACATCACATGAAATTATTAAATTATTCCTAAATGCATGGAGCTCGCATGCTAACCCATCCAAAGCAGCCTATGCCGTGCATCACATACAAACAGGACAAAGAATAATTTCGAAAGGACAGTTTTTTAATGCGTAAAAATTCCACGCGTGTAAAATCACACTGCATTAATTATATATTGGCTATAATAACAGACAGTTCAATTCTTTAGGATTTCGGCATCATTCACGTCTATTTGAGTCACGAGTCAATCACGGGAAAATGTCCAAAATGCAGAACAAACGCGTTCGCGTCTTTGATAAACGTACCTGTCGGGGACTCCAATCCCGCGGTTGTGTAGCCGGAGGATGCCTGAGAAGGGGAGGCTGCTGCTGCTGCAGCAGTGGCTCCGGGCTTGGGGCACTTCTTCGAGGATTTTTTCTCTTTCATCCATGGGAACTCGTGGGCCAGGGGCGCGCCACCCGACAGCGGGGCCGGGCCTTGCTGGTGCTGCGTCGGCGGTGCTGTTTGTGTCCGGAGCTGGAGGCCATTGGAGGCAGTTCGCTTTTGGCTCCTCGGTCGCGCCTGGTTGCCTGTGCAGGGACTCAGACTAGGGATGGTGTGCTCGAAAGGAGGTGGAATTGCTGTCGAGTCCTTGATTGATGAAGTTTGAAATGACTCCAGGACAGCGGGGAAAGACGTCAGGCACTCTGCAAGGGAAGGCTGGCTGTTGATGAACCCAATCTCCCTCTCAAATTCAAAATTCATCGCTTCGCCTGGGCAAAAAGGGCGTCCAGCGACACCAACATACGCAAAAAATAACATCCAAAAGGCTAGGATTTATTTTGCGTTCCTGCTATGACGGCATTTGCGGGCTTTAATAATTGTGTATATTGGTGATATTACTAGCGTATGGGGACCAGGGTCTACTAAACTGAAGACTATGGGCGAAATTGCAGCCAATTCCTGGTCACATGACTCGTCTCAGCCAATCGAATTTCGGGGCCTGGTGGTAAAAGAAAGCAATATTTGTCTGAATTGATAAAAAAAAAATACAGCAGGATATTATAATTTAGTTCATATTGTAACACGGACGAAATAATAATTTTAAAAAGGTTCTCGGCTGCCATGTGTTCCGACAGTCATGTTTTGTCTTGAGAGGTGCAGGCCTCTTATGTTAGACAATAACAATCCAAATGCAGAACTACCGGTGATGTAATTCACAGGCCTTGGCTGATAAGTACATCCACAATATGGCTTCTTGCGTATTTACAATCAAGGGTCATTAATCTTAAAACTTTTGACAAGAGTAACAGACAAGAGATGTAGGTAGGTGTAGAAATATTTCTTTTATCAAGCACATAAATAAGGATGTACAAGAGTGATGGTAAGAGTGTCTACCACATTTGCCGAATTGGAGATTCCCAAACACTACGATACAAATAAATAATTTTGGGGTTTACCTTTAATTCGATTTTTTTTTTTTTTTAAACACCTAAAGCCTCTGAAGAAATCCTGAAAATTGGAACCTTAAAAGCACGTAAGTTTGCACTGAATCCAGGTTAGAGAATTGTCCAAATAATATTTCTGTTAATATTTTGTTCATTTATAAAATTAAGACGAATGACAATAAATAGGCCACCGTACGAAAAATAGTTGCTAGCGGTGTGTGTGAAACATTTGTTGACTCTGACAACAACCAAAAGTTCATCGTGAGGTCGCGTTTAGCGTGGAAATTGCTTAAATGTGTTGACTTGAATTTCTATTGCACCTTGGACGAAGAAAGCAGCAATTTAATGTTAGTTGATGAAAAACTAAGCAAAATTGGTTGCGTCAAAGTTTAAAACGAATGGGAAAAGGGGGAAGATATTTTTAGAGCAGGAGTAGAGAGGCAGCAAGGGTGATCAATCTTTTCGCCGGCAAAGCGCTTGACAGCAGCCACCCTCAAGAATTCGCCTTTTTCCTCCAAGATCACAACAAAGAAAACCCCCATTATTCCCTCGTAGATTTGTGGATTTTTGTCCCCGAGAAATAATTTTTTTCTGCATTGGAAACATTCTATTGGCGCGTCGCATCGATAGGATTAGAGATTAAAACTAAACTGTGTTGCGGCCAGCTGTAATCTGAAATTGACTTCATAGTATTTCGGATTTGCAGCCCGTGCTTCGTTTCGTCGTTTTTCTCTTCTTAAAGAGCAGTGGAAATAGATAGGCTGTAACCCTGTGTGGGTGTCTGGGATTTTTAAAAGAAATACAAAGCAAGCTGTAGGCCGTGGGCACTTCGGAAAAGGGTCAACCTAAAAGGCCCTCCTTACAGAACGGAGATGACTGCGAGGGACTGGGACGCACTGATCATCTCTATTTTTATTTATTGTTTATGCGTTTTTGTGTTCCTTTCTCGGACAGAACTAGCATAAAAATGTGAAGTGATCCTTTTTTTCAACTGGATTTTTTTTTTCCCACTGGAAAGTAATGATATATTCTGGGACGAATTGAACAATTATTTGCATTGATGCTTAAAGGGATTTATATCATCAGAGGACAGTGGTTTTTAATTCATTTCTTAAGATATGTCCTATGTTGTAATTATCTATCTATCTATCTATCTATCTAAAATGCATGAAAATGTCATATTTGACTGTTTGATATTTTACGTTCGTGGACTACCTTCATGTGACTGAATTTCTGTGCATTAGTTAAAATGCAAAGATTTGCGTCTTGTGCCCTTTTTTATTCTGATAATAGCTTTAATGCTTTTATTATATATTTAGACACGTTAAGGTAGCATAAATGTAACGGTATAAAATGTTAAATCAAGCGCATGTTGAGAAAAGCAGAGGTAAACGCAAACCGCTAAACGCCGCGTTAGTGTAGTTTGTTTTTTGTGCATGCCATGGGAATTATTTCATGTTATCACTGTTGTAATATTTTTTTGTGTATTCACGCGGCTCTGAATTTCCTTGTCTAGATTTGTCTGAAGCCTGGGCATGCTAAAGTCAAATCTGTTTTTAATAAATGAGCACAGACAGCAACGCAGCTCCTTTTTTTTCCTCCTACAATAATCGATGGAGATCCAACAAGCAAAAAAAAAATGTTTAGTCATCTATTACCTGTACCATTCTACTTTAAACTTGAGATTATTTATAATCATTTGCTTTAATTTCATAACCAGTAAGAAGAGTGTTCGACGATTTTATTGGACTCCCTTCACGTGACCATTGCAGGCGCGGCCTCCAGGGCTCTTTCACAGGCCTTGAGGAACCCCCACCCCCAACCCCTTCAGTCTTTGCCTGTAGTCTGTTTGGTAAACTCATGAACTTCTAGAGTGGAAATGAATAACATAACATTTTATTAAAGAATTGTTCAACAACCAACTCTTAACAAGGAAATAAAAGTAGTTACAAAGGACAAATGAAGTTCTCAAAATGTTTCGCTATATTTCGTCTAAATCTCGACTATGCGGGAACGGTTTGATTCCGTTCTTGCGCCCCCTGTACAAGTCAAGACATTATTTATACAAGGGTAACATAAACCTACATATCTCTAAAATACAATAACTAAAAATTAATTTGTTACAATGACAAGAACACAGCGTCTTTTTATAACAGGTAGATACTAAAAAAGTACATTTTTATCGATATAAATACATGGGGATAAATAATACAAAAAAGAAAGTATTTAAACTGGCTATAACAAATAAATATATATTTATGAATGTTCACTTGAACACACTTAGCGAAAGACGCTGATTGAAGGTCTTCCGATTCAAAATAAGATTTACTTTTCTTCCTCACCCATTAAATGTAAACTCTAAGTGCAACAATGATGCCCAGACGAGAGCGCATTAGGCGTAAACAAAGACGTCTGCGCCGTAGCTTGGATTCCCGGACATGCATTTTTGTTCAAATATACCCTGTTTCCACGTTAAGTCAAGATATGAGAAAATGTGGGCCTTTCATATTAGTTTGGACTAATGTAGGCGAACCCAAAGATTGGGAAAGATAAAGAACTGGGGGAGGAGTGTGAAGGAGGGGGAGAGAGAGGGAGGGGCAGCGAGTTGAGAACGAGGGAATGAACTTTAATTTACTAGTATTCTCAACTCTTCTCTTCTTTTACCCTGTGTCAAAGCCATAGCAAAATTCTATTCACTTCTCATTAATAGTGATAGGTAGCATAGTGTAAAACGGACTTAAAAGAGATGAATATCTTGATCGCCGTGTCTCGCTAAAGACAAGGTGCCAGTCTGCTGCTGTTTTGGGAACAAGTTAATAAAAAAATCGACTGGTTTTTTGAGACATTTAAAAAAAGAGGTATGTGAAATAAGGGTGGTGGACGAAAACAATCCAGTGGTTTTCTTGCACCAGTTAGTTTAAATGTAAGCTATACCGTACCGCCCTCCAAAGTGTGAGGAATGCAGCGATAATGCTGAAGAAGTACACAAACATTTAGGATGATGTAATAAGGTCATACAGCTAGACAGTCTATTCCTTGGCATAAACTAGCCACTGTTCATGAAGTGTGTCGTTTCATTTTAAAGGGGTATTTAGACCTATGGATACTAAATTCAGTTATGTTCACTTATGAATGGAAAGACAACATTGACACAAACCGGTGCTCTAGTCATGGCAAGAAACCACTGGATCATCTTTTTCAACCCCATTGCATCGCCCCATGGGTTAGTCTGTTTCGTCTTGTCTTCTTTCGTTTTTTTCATTCTTTTTCCTGTTTTTTTATTTTAATTTTTTTGTCCAAACCTGCTACAGATGAGTCAACTTGGGTGCTTCTTGGATTCTACCCTGAGAAGGATGGTGCGCAGACAGATCCGTGTATGTCGGATGTGGGTCACACGGTCCATGGTGCTGGTTTGCCGGCATCTGTGCGGCACCGTTGTAGTCCATGCTTGCCGACTGGTGGTGTGGTAGGTGATTGAGGCCATACATAGAAGGCCCAGTGGCAGGCATGGCATCAACATAGCTACCTCCCACATACACGGGGCTACCCTGCATGTTTGGTGTCCCGTAGGTGCCACTGTTACCCTGTAGCCCGTGTGGGTCATAATCCGGTGCAGTGTTTCCATACTTTTGTTGAGGTGGGCAACCTTTCATTGGGTTCTGATAGGCTGTGGACATGGCGTATGCATTTTGATGGGGCTTGTTAAAAGATGGCGGGGAGGGAGCATCATAAGTGCCCATTGAGTGCATAGAGTTCATGAAACCAGCAGAGGACTGCATTGGGAGAGGTGGGCTTCCTGTGGGGGAAGGCCCCCCTGAGGACGAGCCGATGCCTTTCAACTTTTGATCCTTCTTGTACTTCATCCGCCTGTTCTGGAACCAAATCTTGATCTGCCGCTCGCTAAGGTTGAGCAGATTGGCCATCTCCACGCGTCTCGGCCGGCACAGGTATCGGTTGAAGTGAAACTCCTTCTCGAGCTCCACCAGCTGAGCGCTGGTGTAAGCGGTGCGTGCTCTCTTGGAAGCTGCAGAACCCGGAGGGCTTTTCTCACCACCGCTGCTCTCCGCTGGGGTGAGAATGAAATAAAACATAATTACTCCACACGAAATTGAATGCATCGTTCCCACTAATAAAGCCGGCCATGAAAAACTTATCCCCCTGATATTGGTTGTCAACACTTCATAACTTTGGCATTTATTAAGAGACGCATGCCCTAACGTTGACCTTGTGTATGTAAATCACATTACAACTAAAGCCCAGGGCCAGATTCATACTGTGGACTAGGCAACGGTGTGTTTGCTACATGGTTTGTCTTTTGAGTGGTTTACAGAGAGAATTAAGACGATAGAAACCTCTACATGCAGATTCAGAGGCTTGTGGGATAAATCTTGTGTTATCTGGACACGATAATTATGTATGACAAGTGATGTGGCATTGCTGCTATCTAAAATCTAAACAATAATCTTTGTGTACTGATTTCATAGACAGAGGTACTCAGAGTGTGTCGTCATACAATCATTACAATTCTGAGGATTATTTTGGTTGTACAATAAATTGTCCCCTTGTTAAATATCTAATTGCTAAAAAATATTGGAAACATCTGAAATGTGCATGGTCTGATTTGGTCCCACCCCCATTGTATCCCATTTCAAGCTATCGGTCAAGAAGGGTGAGAAATGGAGAGAATAGAATAGAAGAGATGAGAAAAAGAAGAGAAGAGGGGGTTTGGCAAACACACCGTTAGCTGAGCTTGCACTAGGGGAGCTGTTTTTTTGCTTGGTGTTCTGACGTGACTCCTTCATCCAAGGAAAGATTTGCTTCGTGAGAGCTGGGTTTGGGGCCAGAGAGGATGACTTGGATGACGATTTGGCCGTGCCCCCAGTGCCGGCCCCGCCACCACCGCTGCCGCCCGGCTGCTGGGTGGCATTTGAGGCAGCAACGTTTACAGCGTTCTGAGGAGGGGAAACCTGGGGGGGTGGGTGGTGTTCAGGTGGCAGACTGGGCCGCATGCAGCTGCCATTAAGCTCTTTCGTCTTGGCATGCTGAGGCTGTGGGGGTGCGCTGGTGCCGAGCGACTGTAGGGAGCATGCAGACCTTTGGTAGTCACCCTCAAGATGCGCTGAGTTCTGGAAGGCTGGTGCCGAAGCATCATAGCCAAAACCGTTTGCCCCCTGGTACGAGTATCCTCCGAATAGTGTCGAGTTGTCGTAGTAGGTCGTTTTCTGCATTTCCAAAAATCGAGTTACCGGCTACCAGGGTCCTGACGACCTTCTGGAAGAACATTGGCACTAGATGTCACGTGACGGTCTCTTTCCAATGGCCTCTTGGAAGCTGACCTGAAAGGTTATAAGAGGCACATAATAAGAGGGGCGCGAGGTAAATCCATCTTACTGCACTGAAAGACGCCATGACATGAATAGCATGTTCCCACAACGCAGCCTGCAGATGCTCTCTCTCTCTCTCTTTCTCCCCCCTCTCACTTTCTCTCTTGTGCACATCATAACAAACCACACATAAGGGTCAGAACTGGAGGACTACATTTCATCAAAATTGTTCCATTAAATTTTTGTTTCTATTGCATACTATTAAAAATGCACATTTATTACAGATTTATCATGCCTTTGTCCCTTAAATAAATGTTTTTGTGTTGTGGTCGTTATTCTTTATGATATTAAAGTAAATAAATAAATAAATAAATACTCTCTTATTATGAATATGTTGATGTTAGAAATCACTGGCCAAGATGTGTAATTGGTGTATAACTGCTGACACTGGGGCTCCATTCTGAGCTTCAGATATTGTGTAAAAATATTTCGTATGTATTTCATTTTTGCAATTAAAAACAGAACTGAATACAAACAATAAAAGACAGCATAGCGTTATTAAAAGAGAAAAAACACATATGGACAATACAGACCAGCTCTGCGGACATATGAGAGCTCTTGCTTCTGACACAAAGGCCATCTTTGGAGGGCTTTCTCCAGTTACCAACAAACGTATTTGGGCAACATTAAACCTGACAAACCGGCATTGTGTTTCTTTAACTTTGTTGCTGGCGTTTATGAACGCATAGGGAAAGCTTCACCGGAAGCTTCGGTTGGTGTTATTCATAATGGTCGATGGACCGAAATAGACAAATCCAACCCTTTAAAAAGCTCGCAGCTTGGCTCTGAGGTTGCTGAGAGGACCGGGCAAAAACGATCACTCAAACACTTACAGGCACCTGGCATTTATTCTCACTCACTCGCCTGGGTAGTAAATGTTATTAAAAAGACTAAGGGGAAGCCAAGAGATTGCGTAAGATGTTTTAGAAGGACTACTGTGGCTTTTGTTTTATCAGATACTTGCAAGTTCTCTTCCCAGTGGCCAATACAATTTTTTTGTAATTATTACGCGTCCTTCCTCCATAGCTACAAATTGTATGCCTGAGCTTGGAATTTGAATATGAGTTATGTGTTGATTACCACAAATGTTACATATATGTATTAGAAGGACGGGGATATTAAATTGGTATTTTAATGCTGTGTTATATTTCGATGGATGATATATACACGTGCACGAAAAATGTTACGAAGGACTGTTTTACATAAGCTCTGTTTAGCGTCTTGGGCTTGTTTATTAATTGAATTATTTGCTTTCGTTGAGAAAATCAAATACAACAAAGAAAAGAATAGAAAAAAATATGAATTTGATCAAATAAAGAACAATTCTGGTTAATAAGTCTATCTATCTTTTTATCTAGCCTATATATCTATCCAACAACAACAACGATAAAAAATAATAGCAGTAAACTGATCCACAATATAGCATGTGTGTTTGTTAAATATTATCATGACGAATTATCCTGACATTATATTGTTCTAAAACAGTTTGTGTATTTTTTTTTCTTTTGTTTGTTTAAAAACAAAAAGAAACGCGTTTGAAAGCTGCCATAAGATTTTCAACCAACATTATAGGCTTCATGGATCATATAAACATTATCGTAAAAGCTTGACTCATAAAGGGGGAAAAAATCCTTTGTTAACGTGAACTGAAATAGTCTTTCTCGAAAAGATCATTGTTTCTTTTATGAAATGTGTTTATATGCATTATATATTTCTAATCCTACGAGTAAAAAATCTATTTTTTATAAATAAATCTGTAAATATTGAGGAGAGGTTTGTGTTTATGTTGTATAACGCGTAAATATGAGCTACAGCTTTTGGACATCGACTCAGTCTCAACACGTCACAAATGTCGGTCATTTATCTTCGAAGAGGACGGCCGGAATCCTAATCATTTACTCTAAGGAATTGTTCAGGGGAGAGAAAGGGGAGAGGAAGAGGGGGATATAAAAACAGGCATAATAGATATGAAATCATATCGCAGTTCCATTAAATGGAACACGTAATGTCTTGGCCCTCTTGTTACGGTAACACAATAACCAACTTTTCTGTAGATCCAGCCCTAACACAATTACGGAGTCGAGAGCGGACGTAGTAGGAGCAGGACCAACCCAAACGTCAACAAAAACAACATAACATTGCTTGGGCGCCTCTTTGCTATTCGAAAATAAGTTACCTGATATTTATGTAAATTTCTAAAGGATAGCTTACATATGAAGCCCCCAAAAATTGTAAGTAAATATTGCGATTAGAGACACCCACAGTCTTTGCATTTGGAAAGAATAGGCCTTGAACGTGCAAATTCAATATCAAAGGAAAACACACCTTGGTGCAAATCGAAGCATTTGCTGAAATCGTTAAAAGCATTTGAATATTTAATACCGACGTTTAACCACCGCATTTTTTTGCAGTCTTGAAAAATGAAACGCACGCTTTTCTCCCAAAGCCATATATGAAAACAAACATCCCCCCAAAATGATTTCCTTTATGTAACTGAGCCAAAATTACACTAGATAACGCAATCTGGGGTGCATTTATTCAGAGGTAGCGAAAGAAAGCTCTAGCTTCAATGGAAGCTTAAAGCATTGTGAACTCTTCTTGAACCGCGTTTGGAGTCATACGGTCATAAATCACTAGGACACACATACCGCCATTCACAAACTGATAGCCTATTTCAGACCAGCTTACCTTAGCCTCTGACGAGAGACGCGCGGGCAGGCATCATATTTTCCACATTCGGCCACGCTGCAATCAATAAAAAAGCCCAAAGCTCATACCAGTTTCGATATTCCAGCCAGACAGCGCGCGTCAAACGCCGGGTATCTCGAGCACGGCTGCCCCGCGCCAGAGTGCGGGCGCTGCTGGACGATTCCCCTCGGCTCGCGAAAGGGGGAGACGGTCTAGCATGAAAGATCTGAGGTATGCGAGGGGGGCTGCAAATGGACAGGCAGCACTGCTCCTGGCCGCCCTGTCGACTGGTACGCCCTGCTCGCAGATAACAATGGCCTCAGATTTCGCCTTCAATCTCCCCTCGCCTTTTCCTCACGGCGCCGCAAAATTGAACATCATAATCCGAGGTGGGCTCCTGACTCGCCGTCACATCTCCCCGTCTCATTTCGGGGCCCGGGGTCTGCTGGTATTATTTGCTCGTCTTTGCTAGGTTATTGTATGTAGTCAACACCAGGCCTTTCCAGCTATTGGAAATAACGGAGCAGGCTGGATGTGAGAGGCGCAAGCGTTAATCCCCATCAAACAGCGTCACCAGTGAAAACTTATGCTAATTGCAGGCGCTCGGGACAAGATAAGGGTCTATAACGGAAGCTGAAGAGTTTTTTCCCCGAGTCTCTTTCACTTGTGTGGTTTAACTATTATGCTCTAGTAACATTGTTTAATAGGCAACTATAGCAGAGAGGACCCATTTCTCTCTCCCTCTCTCACTCTACCGGTGTATATTAAATTACCAGGAAGTACGTTCTCAGCGCCGGCTTGCCTCTAGCTTGAGGCAGAAACAACATTCTATCTGTATTGTTAATATTTCATCACATCCCGGCCAACACACCCAACTAGTATAATAACTTATGCGCAAAATATAAAAACCAATGAGGTGGGGGTTTAAGAACAAGAGAACAGACAACAGGCGTACTTGAGACCTGAGGGAGGGGTGTGAAAACAAATCACCAAAAAGAAAAAAGAAAGATTTTTTTTTTAATATTAAGAAGCTCCGTCTAGTCCTGGTCACACAAGTTCTGCGAGTATCATGGATGACGCGTGCATGCTAATAAAATAGACTAGAGAGTTTCTTCTGTTTTAAGTGTAGGCTACAAAAAGGACAAAAATGTCAACATATCCTTTAAGGATGAAGGACAGAATGGAAAAACGCGAAAAGAAAACAAGGAAGAAAGCCGGCGCGGGAACAAAATGGAGAAAAAAAGAAGAAAAGAGAAAAAAAAAACCACCACGAAGGTGTTCAAGAGATATTGCTACTTCTCTCTCCTTGAGCCAAACACCACGTCTCCCTCTCTCTCTTACTCTCTCTATTTTTATTATTCAGGACACTACCCCCGTCGTTTATGGCTACGTAAGATTTATGACTTCCACCATACACAGGCAGCTGTAAACAGGCAACTTTAAAAAGATGCATTTCTTCTAGGTGCTCGAATAGAGAGCATCACCAACGGTGTGGGAGGAAGGCACAAGGCAAAAATGTAGGTGTCTGCAACTTTGTACTAAACGGCATTGTTCGTTATTTTGCAACCTTTGCTAAAAGGATCCAATGGGGAGCCACTTAAAAGGGCACTAATTAACTAGCACGTGGGCTGAGGCAACGAAATGCAGAAATCACAATTTCTACTCTTCCATTTCGCCATCTTTCAGCTGTGATATAAACATTAACAAACTGTTATTTTCAGACAGTGGGTCGAATTTTACAGTTTGGATTATGGCAAGCTTGTTTTCATGGACTGGGAATCATATTGTTAATTTTCAAAAAGGACAGCACATTGAGCTGCACGGTGATGGATGTTACATTTATCTGTCTTTTCCAATGGAATAACAAAAAAACAAAAAAAACCCCGCAGCCTCGGTGCATTATTTCCATGGATGTACATCTCGAGAAACCACAAACAAAACTACACTTCCGGACATTCCATTCTTCTTTACGCGGATCCCTGGATACTCCTTTTTTTTAATTAAAACTGAGTTCGATTAAAAGGATTTTACGTTTAAAATATGTCTTTGCTGAAACAGGACATTAAAGAAGCATTAAATTGTATAGATTGTACAGATTACGTTTTCTACGCAGCTGCATGGAGTTTTTTAGTTTGTGCTATTTCATTTATACATTTCTACAAAATTTGAGAACAGTGATGAAAAGACAATTATATTTATGACTGTATTAAGAATTTAAAGAGGAAATTGTTACGTTTATACGACACTGGTCTTTAAAAAAATGGAATTAATGGATGTTATTTATGCTTTTTTTTCTCTGATTTGTGTTGCCCTGAAATGAATTTATGGCATACAACAACACAGTAGCCTATTGGCAAAACAATTAATAAGCTGCTGTTAATGTTGTTGTTTGGATGTTTGTTTACATGGCGAAAACATGTTGTGAATGTTATTCTAACGTGGGACTTACTGTGAGTTGCGAGTAACCGTTTGCTTAGCAATTATTTAAGGTGTCAAACTATTTTTTCAAAGACTCCTCAAATAAATGGTACGCATGAGCAGCCCCAAAAATTAGAAGAAAAAAAAGAAATCACCATCCAAATCACTATAATGCTTTATCCTTGCAATGCAGACTTCATAGACTGTCTCAGTTAAGTATGAAGTGTTTTTTTTACTAATGGCAACGTTCTTTTGTATACATTTGTGGAAAACAATGTGGATGCAGCACAGACAGATGCGTATCTATAAATAGAGAATATAGCATAGGGGCCTGTACATTTTTTATGAAATGTATTCCCCCAGTATTCAAAGAAATGATTGCCTTTAATTTTGGATCAAATCAAACATGCATTTGTATGGTACTGCATTACATATTGCAGCTAAAACTCTGATGTTGTATTGTATGAAAATGTCTTTGAAATTAAAACATTTTAATAAAGCATGCGAATTTTCAAATTTGTTTTATTATTTGAATCAGTAAAAATATAAATTCAGATTTCATGATGATACTGTAAAAAAAAAATTAAAATTGAAAAAAGAAAATAGTCTCTTTCCCAAACACATAACCAAAGGGTATAAATCACTGTCAAACGCAAAAAAAGATTGAATCACTTACCGAGATATTGTCCTTTATCACTTCTAGATTTTATGCAAGGATACAACGTCTTGATAACGAGAAGGAACTGTAAGTAGAGGAACAGAAAAAGGAGAGATGCAATCAAAACGGGGTCGCCAAAAATCCAATAGAGAACATCAGACCTCATGTAGAGAAATTGACCTCGAAGACAATTTGATGGTTGGCCACTGTTGACCGACATGTTAACCTTAAATTATGTTCGGGAATACAGAGAGAAATTCGAGGCCAACGAAAATATTTACGCTGTATCCCAAAGTCCCTTACTTCTATTGATTTTCATCATGTATCGAATTAAGTGTGATATTTCTCATCATTTAAAACAGAACCTTTGGCCTTCCTAACGGATTTACTGACAGCAGGAAGGGTCATTTGAAAATCCAAACCATGCATGCGCTCTTATTCAAACACTGAAAATATACAGATGAATAATGGAATAAACACGTGATAATAGAATCTGTAATTAAATCGCGTTTCTTCGTCAGTGTTTAACAGCATAACAAACTCTCCGAGCCTTGTGAAAAAAATGGCCTACTTTTCTGTCCAGTAATATTTAATCATTTATTACATCCCTAGACAATTAAAAAAGCAGATAAACAGATAATGACAATAATAATCATCGTCATAATAATAGCTCAACAATAGCCTAATAATATAGCAGTTGTAGTTACAATAATAATAATAATAACAAAATAACAATAAACGTTTGAAATGCAATCATCATTTAAATCATACAAATTACGAAACAGGTTGAAAATTATTGAATAAAACATGCAACAACGTTCGGCGACCAGTGAGAAAATCATGAAGCGCGAGCCCCACCATTCTGGTATAAAATCCGCCCATAAACTTGATAAACACAGTCCTTAATCCAAACGGGTGCCCTGGAGGAACGAAAATGGATATATACAGTAGGCGATGGCCTGAACAGAAATGGAATGAAATGGCCTTGCTGGTCTGCATAGCAGCGCTTATTAAAAGTGGAATAAAAACGTTGGACGGTTTCGTTCGCCGGCTCGTGACAGCTACCCCAAACACATAAATCAAAACGAGGATTCCCCCGACCTCCCCGACTCTGCGGCCTACAGCGCTATAAAGTTATTTATTGCATCCCCGCACTTACGCACGCCGTTGGCTCGATTCCATTCCCAGCACCCGGGCCCGTTTCTATCGCTGTCCGGGTATTTTGGGGTCGATTCGTCCCCGGTAACACGCCAGCGACCCGCAGCCTTGCTGGACTAACCTAAAGTTACCTATAAAGTGAAGGGTGCTCGTGCCCCAGCAAGCAGGAACGCTGCTGCTCTCAGAACAAAGGGAGGAGGCAGCTCCCAGCCAGAAGAGCTGATGAGCCAATTTTTAGTGAGGAAAATGGAAGCGAAAGCAACCAGAGAGCAACGGCTTAGCCGAACCAGAACCAGCTTCTCCTCTACTACACGGAAAGCGTTCCAGTAGTGTATAATTATTGTTCAGGCTATCGAAGGGTCGGAAGTAAACAACAACCGGATTCACGTGCGCTCATTACTGCGGGCTTTGCAACAAAGGGCTCCTGCATCATTTATATAAATGCATGTTAAGTGGATGCACGGGCAGTGGGAGATTGTTTTCGTTTTGTCAGGCCGTTTAAATACAGTAAAGCTACTTATGCATTGCATAGTTCACACTGTGAACTCATTTTCACTTTTGTCTACTCACTTACAAACCAGTTACATTTTCAACTTTATTATTCCTCTCGCCCTCGGAAATTGCATCACCTCTCTGCATGGTCGTAGCTATCTGTAATAGTTATTCGTTTCAAAAATATGCATGCAACACGTAAGTACGAACATGGGAGAGAGAAAGAAAACACGCGAAACTAAAAGAGGCGCGCGGCTTGGCTTTGACAGATTGGCACTGGGTTTGCAGCTTGACCTTTCCACGGAGGTGCGATAACTCACCAGATTAATGATCAATCAGAGCTACTTTGGAATCCCCTTGTAATGTCTTATATTTATGCATTAATCTCCCGTCCTGTACGTCCACAGGCTCTTGAGAAGCAGGTATGGCACCTTCTGGAAGTCAGCGCAAAGCCGACATCATCCCATTTGTTGTGTAATTTACCAGGCGGTTGTGAACTGGCGAGATTGTAGTGACTGGGCGATACCTCAAGGGCCCTCTTCCCAAATCCAAAATAATGCCCTGAATCCTTCGTTCACGTGACACGCATGCGCCAGGACGTCTTTTTAAAGTCTCTAGTTTAATAAATCCAATAAAAAGAAAACATGCATTTTCATTTAGAATCCACAATTAGTGACTTCTGCCTCGCTTTTCTTGAGTGCCACCCAGCAAAAAACACTGACATCGCCTCCCCATCACAGAAATGGTGAGCTTTCATCAAGTCCGTTCGTTGGATTCCAGTGCTTTGAAAAGTAATGAGCTCGAACGCTTAGCATACCCAAATGCCGAGAGAGGAGGCTGTTTTAAGCTGGGAGCGGCTAGCTATGTCTTCTTTTCTCTTGCAGTCTGGCGGATGACATCCAACTTTCAACACCACAAACTTCAGTGTGAGGCCGCTGGATACGTTAGGCCTTCTGTGGCCAATCTTTGAACGATTAAAGGCGTTTCTGCTCTCTCAGGCTGTGTGAATGGGCAGGGGGCTTGGTTTCTGACACCCACGCATGTAGCATCAACTTAAGATTTCTGGTTCGCCTTTCTGACCTGTGCGCAATGGTCACAACAAAGACGCGCTCCGGGAAGAACTTTTTCTCAAATGCGAATTAATTTTTATTTGTTGTTTAGGAGTGAGGTCAGGTGGTTTTCTTTGTGCAAACCTTATGTTTGTACTACTTAATGATACATTGTGTAATTGACCCGATCTAAAGCTTAACCTTGATTAAGATATCGTCCAAATGGACTTACTGGTAAGGCTAACTAAACGGAACTAAAAACCCGAAGATTATGTAGTACTGCGCAACGCCCTGTAACCCTCCTTGCTCTAATAGTACTCATTCAGATGGTCTTATATCAAAAGTGAAACTTTCAGCTTTTTAACCACAAAGTTAATTTTTAAGGACCATCTGTGCATAGGGTGGATAATGTTTAACTATTTTTGAATGGAGACACTGAGTAAGGAAGAGACAGGGTCTTTGGGTCAACCAAGGCCCATGCCCCCAGGGTCCCCAAAACTGCCAACTTCACAAATCTCACAAACGAGCAAAGAAAATAAAATTGCACCCTGTTAGAAAAGAAACAGTTGCAGCTGGGTTTTATTTTAACTTTAAGAGTAAAAGATAAGTTAAATCAGTTTTTTGGATGATCTTATTGGGGTCGCCGTTTAAATACACGCTTAAGTAAGGCTAAATAACTCCACACACCATTGCAGCATTGGTGCCCATGAAAATTACAGACTGTTATAGTTAGGACAGCAATGAACTATTCAGACCAGACTGGAGAAGAAGGGGGGAAAACTATATATATATATGCTTTATGACCTAGTTGACAGTTGCACTGTTCTTTAAATTGCTCTAACTGGTCCTCTCTCTATACTGTCAGTGATTTATGATGAAATCAATTAAATTATATCCACTTAGACTTTTGTGGGTTTTATTCAGACCTGTACGCTAGTTCACGGAAACCGCTGGTCACAACTTCTGTTTTGGGCAAACGACCACCAAGACAACAACAAAACCAAAAGTACTACTTAGAGAAGAGATTTTTCAAAATGTGTCAAAGCGCGCAGAATGACTCAGAGGGCTGTTTTCTGAGCTTGTAGTACCTTTTGGCGCATATGTCTGCAAGTGATAATGTAGTTTTCACTTGTTTGATGTCAAACATTTGTGTCAGAACCTTTAAGTGATTTATAGTCAAAGTTTGCTGAAATTTAATTATATAATTATTTTTTGACCCTATAATGTAATAGCAATTTTCCCGTCTTTAATTAAAAAGGACAAATAGTATGATATATTATAGACGAAAGGGTTACATTTTACGCGAGATATTTTTGTAGTCTCCTAAATCAATTAATTATAATCACATGATTTTATATATATTTACTACACGATTTGGCGATAGTAAACTGAGCACAAATTATTTGAGCTGTTTTATTTGCTTATATATTTATTAATTTATTTATTTATTTTCTTTCCTTAAACGACCAAGGAGCTGGGAACACAGAGGAGACATTATGTTTCAATATAGCCGTCTACCTTGAGGCCACATTTGAATTATTAGCCGCTCCTCTATTACCTTTGACAGCTTGCGCCTACTGTAGGTTTTAGGGACACCAGTCGTTTTACAAGCAGTAAAATTGAAAAATAATAACAAGACAAAATGGCCAAAAGGCCATTTTGGGATACCTGTGGTGCGTTCAGTGGAGAGCAAAGCAAAGGTCGAAATTAGAAGCTGTTAGAAGAATAAGCAGTCGTCTGTTTAGGTAATAAATCTGTCGTCTTTTTACACTTTCAGGCCTCTGCGCGAATCTCCACACTTTTTCAGTCAGTGAGCACTTGAGAAATTAGGCTAACTGATGAGGAAACTTATGAGGTATAATGTCGATTTTTTTTTAAAAATGTTTAAAGAAAAAAAAAAAACACAGATAACTACAGGCTAATAGTAAAATAAAAGTGGCGAGGTATGGGGGAATGAGCCAACTTGTAGCCCTCATCGGTTACCAATTTAAAGGCGTCTCCAGTGTCTCCGGTTGTTTGAAAACAAAGAAAAAAGTTTTCGAAGTCGGGCACACCCAGGGATGACTCTAGGTCACACAACGGATAATTAATGACTTGTCGGCAGAAGAGCTCGGGACACAAGGAAGAGTCCAGGCATGCGGCATCATTCTAAGCTTGCAAATCTTACCTGACATCCAGCATTCCTCCCGATCTCTCCACCGAAGATGGGTCTTTGTTTTTGGAATATTTAAGCAAACGACGGAACCGATTGACTGCCAGGCAAGGATTGTTTTATAGGTGTATATAAATGGTTGCTCGATGCGAGAAGGTAACGTTTTACGGCTTCCTGATCGATTTAAACGTTTGCATAAAACTGAAGCTACTTTGTGGATCAAAGCGTTCGCAGGCGCGCTGGGAACTGCTAATGCGCGCGCACTCCTCTTAGGCGTCCACAACCCCAATACTCCGGGAGCTCGTTTTTCCTTCAGCCGAACCCCAGGCTCCGAGTCTTGGCGTGTGTCCGCTCTGGAGCACCACTCACCAGCAGGCGAAAGATTCCACCTCTAGCCTCAAGCTGTCTGCTCGCCTCTCGCTGCTTGCGCGGAGCAGGGTGGATTGACACGGTGAACTAGTGAACCAGTGGACTGACAGGACACACGGGGTGGAGAAGCCAACGAGGTTCGTTTGTCCAATAGGGGACTGCACGGCTACGGGGCCAACACATGGGCCATATGGTTATTGCAACCTGCAGGCTTCGGCAAGGGCGAACACGGTCAACCTCATTCCGATAATTGTTCCCTTCCCTGTCGACATCCAACACGTTTCTTGTCTCCTTTTTTCATTTTAAGGGAATGCTGCCAGATTCCAATAAACAGCAAAAGCGCTTTCTCTCGATTTTACAAAAATAAGCTTGCGCAGTCTTTCATGTGGTAGCTTAAGTTTGTTTTGCTCTAATGCATGTTGCCTGCATTCACTAGCCTTACACTGCAAACCTTCAAGTCACTGCACTTGGCGTTTGTTCTTCGAGGCTTTTGTGTGCTAGGTTGTACACTACCCACGCAGAGATAGCAGAAAACAACAGGCGCGTGCGCTCACACACACCAAGCAGACATAGACGGAAGTTCAATTATAACTATTTAAAAGTGTGATGATAGTATCCGTGCTATTCTTAGCCTCTGCATAAAAAGGCAGACGCTGGCTCGAACATTTCCGGCTGAATTCTCTTATCGCGCTCCCCCATGCTCCTCAAATGGATGAAAATCCAGCATGTAGCCTCTGGATAGCGTTTCTCTGCTCATTTTTCATGTGCTTTCAATCGTTGTTCTGTGTAGACCGTTATGAATTAGGGAGAGGTTTGATATTGATTTATTTCCAAATGGGTAATTATTCGTGCATTAGGAGACAGGGGAAACACCTGGAAAACTCACCTAAGCTTACATAAAATAAATCGTAGCTACATACAACTGCTACTGCTGGCCTAATAAAATGACGAATCCAATGAGAGACAAAGGGGCTGCAAGATTCCGTGTGGGACCTAAAACACGATTGCATTAAGCCACCATGCTTAGTGATAGATGTGTATTTGCTATGATTGTTTAGTGATAGCGAGAACACAAATATAATCATAGAACATCCCACTATGATAGTTTAGTGGTACAAATAGACGAGCTTTACATTATGCGTGTTTATTTACTGCATACATGCCACAGAAAACGGTGTAAGTTTTCTAAATTAGCCACGTCGAAATCCCTATTATTATTATTATTATTATTATCATCATTATTATACATTTGAGTTGTCTTGCGTTTATGTCTGCTCCGTCAAGTCTGGGAATGTTTGCTTTAAATTAGTCAAAATGATAGAAGGTTTGAAGATTAAATTGCGAAACGGCAGCTTAGTTTATACATCGCTCCATCTTGTTAGTGTACATTTGGATGCAATAAGAGGACAATATGGCCGACATCCAATCCAAAGCCTAAGGAAACTTGCTAGTGATGAACTATCGGAATACTGTCTGATAAAAAAAAAAAAAAAAAAAGAGGCCAGCAATCATCTCCAGTCATACATACAGGCCTATCCATTAAATAGAATTATCTAAACGCAAAATAAATTGATGTACAATTATCTGGGTTTGTTTTCTTCATGGTTATTTAAATAGTTTTACTCCACGATTTTAATGCTGCTACTTACATTATTCGTACGGCTAAGATTTAAAACGTAACAATTATAAATGCAATATTTTAATAATTATTTAATAGATATACATTTTATATTGTATGAAAGTTTTTTCTTCTATATCACTGACTTTTGTGGTAAACATAACCGTATAACTACACATGAACAACTATATTTTTTTCCTGCATAGATATAGGGACTCTTAATGTCTATTCAAACTGACTGGCATTTTGAATCATTTATTCAACCTCGGCTGTCACTAAACACGTGAAATCAGATATGAGATCTGCCTGGTGAGTCCCTGCACGAAAAAATGTCCCATCTTTTCGCCCCCTGCGCATCCTACAAAATGAGCTCGGATATTGTTTTTGACACTGCGCCCGGCAACAAGGAGCGCTGTTGGAATTATACATTTTGAACGTGCTCGCCATGCCGGTGTGCCCATTAATATTTGATAGGAGCCAAGGAGTTATTATAATTTTGCTACACAAAGGTTTGAATTACCCAGGTGGAGAGGAGGTGAATAAAACAATGGCAATGCTATAAACCAAAACGTTGTTGTTGATGTTATTATTATTAATTATAATTATTATTATTTCTGCTGCTCATGTATTGCTGTTTAGAGTAACAATAACAGTTATATGGGGTTTAAGGTCAAAATAAAAATGTATTACATTAAATGCATGTCTTTATGTTTGTGTGAATAAAATAATAAAGACTGATTAACCTCTTTGTTTGTGGTCGTCGCCTTCAGCGGCGCATGTGCATTGCACAATTATTGCCATCTCTACGAAATAACATTAACACGTCATAAACAAGATTTACTACAGGTAAAGTCGCTCACTTGACAAGCCTCCTCCTCGTTCGCAGATAAGGGGGGGAATCCAGTTCAAATAGCATGGCAGCCAGTGAGTTAGATTTCTGTGCTATTCTTTCAGTTTTCACAGTATTGAAATAGGAAAAAGAAAATGAGCTGCAACAATGAAAAGGCTATCAAAATCTTTTGAACTCAAGCAAATCAGAAAAGCCTGTTCTTAGGCAATATTAAGTTTGTCCCACAAAAAAAGGGGAGGAATTTCAGGGGGGGGAAATATATTCTTTGTTTCTGAAAGGCTAGTCCCTGACCCTCTTTTAGCTTAAAGGCAATTCAAGCTCTGTCTATGTTCTAGTTAAGAATAAACCAAAGCAGTAGCTACCCCTTTCTGCTCAGTAAGTGTTCCAATTAGGTTTTTACACCATGAAGAAAAACAGCTGCAGTCCAGGTATGAGACCCCTGGCTATGAGTTTCCTGGCGGGCGCGGACACTTTTATAAGATTTACAAGGCGGCGAGGCGTTCCCGCTCTGCCAAATTTAAACAAATCTTCCCTTAATTGGTAATTGCATATTCAGTAACTCAAGACCTGCAGCTACTTAGCCTTCATATTAGTCGCTGATCCATTCTCGTAAATCGCTCGCGATAATCAACTTGGGGGGCTTAAAGATGAAGGGAGAGGGCAAGAGCGAAGGGTTCGCGGGCCGTTTTCGAAACGGAAAGTCGGCGAGTCTGAACGGTAATCCGGGGAATCTCTTCCTCGTTCCCGCGTATCGTCGCTCGCCCATCATTTTCAAAGAGAAATGATTTATCGCACAGACGGCCATAAACAACACAACTCCCTCACAAATACACAATGGCAGCCCCGCTGCCGCTGACACACATATCACTATAAATCAAGCGAAGTAGCTGGCTGAAAAAGACGGTACGGAGAGTGAGAGAGAGAGAGGGACATGCAAAGGAAGGGAGAAAGATGGTTTATGTGGGACGGTGAAGAAAAGAAGAGTAACACGCTGCTTTTCAAAAAATATATATATATATATATGATATGAATGGAGCACGGTGTAATGCTATGACATGTCGCATCACTCCTGTTGGCAGCTGAATTCAAACGATGGAATGGGTTTGTGAGACATACATGCATGATGACAAGGGATGGCGAGGATGAGTATTTCTGGACGATATTTACCACAATACCACAAAACAGCAAATAAATGCAAGGAGTCGGGTAAGCCTGGAACGGTGGCGGCGGTCGAAGTGGCGTTCCCCGTTTCCTCGTATACTCACAAGCTTCACACGGTGAGACGCTCCCCCGTCCAAATTTGTTTTATTGCAGCCTCTGTGAGGGTCTCTGCCTGTGCTTTTTTTCGCTCCGCTATAGGGCTTGTTTTTAAAAGGACAGTTGAATTTCACGTCAGACACTAGGAGACCATGTCTGCGATATTCCTGACGAATACATATCTATTCTGCAACCACTGCATTAATTATTTAATGAATCACGTGACCAGGAGGGGGATGGGGGCACCACGGCTTGCACGCTCGCGGGATTACTATGACCCAACACTCCACAGCTACACTACATGCTGTTCTGTCCTTTTTATTCGTAAAATGAAAATCTTCATACTATTCAGGACAAAGGTAAATAAAAAAGTTTGTTACGGCACGAGCGTATATGTGGTAAATTGTAACCTAGACAGTATGCATAGATAATTATAAGTTTTCTGTCTGTCATACGCCTAAGTTTTTTATTACAGACATTGCAAATCAAAATTGTTTTGTTTTTTTACTTTTATAAGTTGCGTACGCAGTCATGTTTCTATGAAATAGCCAACATGTGTAATCAGCGTTTCATATTTTATTTAGTTTTGTCTACTTTGCGATCATTATCAAGCCAAAATATTGTCTATAATGTTATGTTGATGTCTTGTTTGATTTCTTTGTAACACCACTTTGAATATGCATTAAATAATGATAAATAAAAAAGAGTCTCTCCCTCTCTCTCTCTGTGAAGAAATTCTTACGATAACGAGCACTCTGATGAATGGCTGTTGGCATTACAACTGATATCACATACCCAATTTTCATCACTGATTCTTTGCCAGCTTATTTAACACTATACCACGCGTTTATGACATTTTATCGAAATTAAGTCAGTTTAATGGTTTGAACATTTCCGATGCAGAGAGCACCTTTGTAACAAGTTGGTAAATTTGTAGATGTTTGATTTAGCCCGATTTTATCCACATACAGTTATCAAGCTGGTTTTATTATTATTATTATTATTATTATTAGTAATAGTAGTATTAGTATTATTTCTATTTCTTGAGTTCTTAGGCTGTGCAAAGACAGGTAGCATGCGACAGAGAAAGGGTAGAAAATCTCTTTTGGAGACCCTGCCGAGAGCCCTAAGCAACAATGGTAGGATGCCCTCCTGCACAGCACTAAGGAAAAACGGAAACAATAGACCTGGGGCTGAGGCAAAAGAAACGGAGCAGTACAGAGACTTTGAAGGTCAAACAATAGGCTGACTAGATATTGTGCTTCGAAGAAGTGTAGCAAGGAACCGGCATCGTCTTTTCCATAGCTAATTTCAGTCAAAACAGCTCGAAGGAACGAATAAGACGCGCGATTGAAGTGTAGCCAGCTTCGCGGCAGTTTTTATCAAATGCAATTAGACTATTTGCCAAATAATTAAATACAATAAAGATAAGCCATATGTGTGAAATTGAACCTCTGCAATTTTCTTCGCAATAGTGCAACTCAGCCCATGCATTTTCTCATTTGCAAGATAGCTGTAGCGGTGTAAATACAAACAAACACAAATGATGTATTAGTATTTGAATGTGAATTATATCAATGTTAACACATAAGCACAACCGTTTATCAAGATTGAGCCATGTATGTATGTGACTCAGTGTTGACTGCTTTGTAAGAATAAAATTGAACTGTGTGATTCCCAAATGGATAAAATATGATTTTAAAATATGTAAAATATTAAGACCTTTATTAAGGCCTATATTTCTGTTTTTTGTTGTTCAAAAAATAAAGAAATGGAAATGCTTTTAACTGAACAATGCAATTGTTTTGTACATGCGTGTCCTTTAATTATTTTAGGACAATGGGAATAGAGTTAAAATAATCTGCAAAATTGAAACGAAAAAACAGAAACCGAATCTTTAAAATAAATGGGATAGGAATTATATAAAAATTCAAAACCTGTCTATTAATATATTGTGTGTCGCTAGCTTTTTGCAACGCAATAATAAATATAATTATGATATATATTTAATAGAATTTAGAATTTGCAAAAAAGTGCATCAGCAAGACCAACCTACTGATAATAAAACATTATTATTAATAAATATATATATTATTAGAAAAGAGGGCACAGATTATAAAGAAGAAGAAAAAATCAGTCAATGAATTTCCCAGATTTTACAGGCGCTTAAGTAAACAGAACGTTTGGCTAAAGGCTAGGTTTATACAGAGCAGCCGAGATTGATTTACGGCACTGAGCATACCCTCTTTTATTGGGGACTGTAAATCTGTCAAAAGCGGCAGAACGCGTAGTGCCTTTTAAAAATATATATATATTCTTTGATAGGGAGACTCGCAGGACAGCTGCTTGTTGAGGTAAATGTGCGTTTTCCATGTGTCAGGTTCGTTTGTTGCAAAACTGCAATCAGGGGAAGAAGGATTTAGATGAACAAATATTGTTTAAAATGTAGCGCCTTAAATGGTGATGATGATTATTATTAGCAATAACAATAATTTTAATTCAGAATAATAATATTAGATATTTTCATATCATTAGACTATAATGTGCAGCACGCGCGCACTGTTTGTTTCACATTAAATGAGAAGTCACGTTTTCAGAAGCCAAGAGTAACAAATAAAGCACCTGAATATTCTTCTTTAGTGAGCTCACTCATTACTCTTCGCTATCTCAGGAAATAATGGAATCTGTATCGCAGCAACCATTCAGTTAGTTAAATATTAATATCGAATGAAGAGGAGCCCGGTTGGAGAGATACGGAGAGTTAAAGAAATAAATGCACGCCTAATCTGCATTTTTTTTTTCAAAACAAGAGTTTAAACACATTTACTAAATAGTTGTAGTAGACCATGTGTATATAGAGATCAGTAATAGTACAGTTATATTGATGAAATAGTAGATTAGTAATGCAGCAGAAAAGGGAGGGATTGCGTTTTGCTGGCAATGTTAACAATGGTGATTTGCCTTACTTAATATGTGTCTCTTTAAAACACACAAAAACACACGCGCGCGCACACACACACACAGGCTCTCAGCCCAGGCCCACAATGCTGGCGTGCGCGGGCCATATATCTCTGTGACTATGCGGTGCTGACCTCCGCTCCGTGGCTTTTCACAATAATAATTCAGCAATGCGCGAGGGCTATTTGTTTCGCAATTAGCGGCGTGAGCTAAAACAGGCACCACACCATCACATCAGCGTTACAAGGCCAAGTGGCGAGCTTTCCAACAAACCTTGAAGGAGGGAGTAGAGACCAGAACAAGGAGCGCAAGGAGGAGGGGGCTTACATGATACAATGCGAGGCGTTGTCACACAAAATAGCCGTCATATTTCTGGAGCGGAAGGCCCTCTTGGCCTCCCTCACAGTGTTACAGCTACTGAAATACATAGAAAGGAAATCGTAAAGTAATCTCGCGGTGTGCATTCTGCAGGTCTTGACACGCATGGTGACTATTCGGGCCTTTCGCAAGCTGCTCAAACCAAAAGACGGGAGAGATGTTTAAGGATGGGTCTTTGCAAGGCCACGGCTGTTGTTGTTTTAAGGGCCCCGATAGTTTACTAGACTGTCTGAGGGAAGAGATAGCACTGTGCCCTCGGGTTACAGTGCCCCGGCCGCGCTGTTATGACAAACTCGCCCTAGGGCTTTGTTGACCATGTAACACGTAGCGCTGTCCTGTCCGCGTCGGGTCAAGGGTTTCAGAAGGGTCAGTCTGAGCCTTCGCAACAGACCTAATCGGTCAGAAAAACGTGTCCTCCAGTTGAACCCATTGCTACCATTCTGCCTGCCTGCTGCAAGAATCGATTTTTTCTGTCATCCCTCAACTTCCCTCAATATCAGTTTCTATATTTTTGTCTTTTTTGCCACGCTTCATGGTACACAGGTCCGCTGGGGGAGGCGAAAGCCGTAAACCAGAACCACTGGCCTTTTCTCCAATACGCACAAAAGATTGATTTGCAGGGGTTAAATGGCGGTGAGCCCGTATCAGAGCACTGGTGCTCATCTAAACACACAACATGCAATTGAAGCAATTTGCTACAAGTCGTTTGTTTTAGGCAAATAGTTGCTCTCGGGACATTCTCTTCGGTGCTTTTCATTCCTGCCTGACCAACAGAGCATCGAATAATTTATTCTCGAAACCGTCCACTTTGCACCTGTGTGCCACCCAAGCGTTGAAGGAATAAAAAGGTTTTTTTATGGTGGGGGATGACATAGGCACACGCTCACACAAACAACGTGATATGTAAAAGAAATAAAGTGTCATTAACAACAGTCATCAGGGCAGCATGTCATATTCGTAGCTAGCAGACTTAGGTGTCTGGGCTGATGTCTTACATATTGCGTGTGTATGTGGCACATTGGAACTCATGCATATTCACAGTGCTAATATAAGACACATGCGCGTTCACGCGAACACGAAAGGACAATCAGACGCTCGCGCTTTTTTTTTGCACTCCATACTACTTCAGTACCAACACCCACAAATACTCAGTATAACAAATCTACAGATGCGTTACTCAAAGACAAAAAGAAAAACATGCTGATGGCACACACCTAGAAGTTATCACAAACACACGACAACCGGTCCCCAAACGCCACCCTTACTGTCAAAGCAGCCATAAAACCCATCCGACAAATGTGCCTCTGCTACCCAACTGCGAGAAGGCCATAAAGCAATAAAACTCAAAACACTAAAAGTGCTGCAAATAAAACAAATGTACTGTACCTTAAACGCTGCCATCGCTCGTCCTGCGAAGATTCTCACTCGCGCTAACATTTTCATGAGATTCTTCATGGGACATCCCTCGCCAAAAAAGTTTTCTTGTGGCATGACTTGGTGAATAGAAGATGGTAGAGGAGGGAGGGGGGATGTCTTCAAGTGCCCTTCAAGATTTCACTCCCCTTCTAGCAGAAGGTCCGAGCAGTTGTGCTGCCGAATGACAATAGGAGAGAAGACTTGTTTAAAGAGAAGCGGTGATTAATGATTTTTCTGTATAATTCTCACATTTTTCTTTAGGCTTCTGTCTTCAAATAATGGTGGTGAACTTTTGAGGCCCTCAAAAGAAATCTGTTCACTCCTATTCAAATCAGTGTGGCTTTTTTTTTTTTTTTTTTTTTTAGAAAATAAAATATGTGTGAAAACAATAGAATTCCAATGTCTATACAGATGCCACACGCAAATGCATCTATTTAAGTTCTCTCGACCTTTTGAGAGACACATGTTAGTAAAACATTTAATTTGGATGTAAGAGTTAGGTCTCAACCACAATATAATACACACACACACACATATAATATTTATACAACTGCAATAAGTATTAGCCTGACAACAACAATAAGATAAACAAAACAAAATGTTATTAACTGTATTATCAAACAACAAAAAATTAAACAACTGTGAATCTATTTCTACTTCCAAGTATGGTCTTCATATGATTTTTTCCGTCTTCTTTTTTTCTTGCTTTATGAAGTGTTTGACGTTATGTCCAGACAGCATTTCATAAATAAAAGGGATAAAACAGACAAATGGCTTTAGCGGGCTGTGTGGCGAAAAGGCCTCTCTGATATCAACAAGCAAGTAATAGAAAATCTTCTCGGTGCCACGGAATGCTAGAAGACCAATTTAAGGCCATACTTTTGTGTAAAGTTCAACGCCAGCAAACGGAATGTTATTTTCTCCGGCTCTATATTTTCAATACCTGCTCTGAGAAAAGAAAATGAAAATTAATACAAGGGCTGCGCCTTCCAAAAGAAGCCATTTGTCTTCTTGATTATCTATTTGGTTGTCAGGGTTTGAGCTATGGCACCGACCCGCTCCTTTGTAATATAAAAAACACACAGCTTGCGCTGGCAAACAGTCGCGAAACTGTTGTGCAAGAATTACACTCATTAAAGCATTAAAAGCCCACGAGCCGAGAAACTATTTAACTTCTGCTTTTTTTCTAACATGGATCCATATTTTTAGGCGCATTCACGGCATCGTTGAGCAGAGGGTTTGTGCACCGTTAAATTAAGGAGACACGAGACAGAAAGGAAGGGTTTTGTGATTTAGAATAAGATTACAAGGCGTAATGTACCAGGATTACTCGCAATGCAGCGATATAAATCACTAGAGAGATATGCAGTGATCTTCAAGACAGGCGAGTGCTACAAGGCTAACGAAAATGCGCTGTGGCAAGCCAAATTCAATTAAATTGTGTTTTTAGCAAAACAAAGGACGATGGTATCCACATATATATATAAGAAATATGCATTTAAAATAAGCATATCTGGCTTTAAAATCCACAAGAAGACATGACACATGAAGAAAGATTATACTTTTCCGCCATTTATTAAATTTCTAGAGCTATTTACATGTAACAAAGGTAAACAGTGAAAGGTACAAGCAGAAAGAAGACAAAATACAAACATGTAAGAGAATAAATTTACAATTCATCAGTGAGAAAACTGATCTTTGGAATGTAAAAATAATAATAATAATTATTATATAATTATCATAACAAAATAAAATGAATAAAATTAAGGAAGAAAGAAAGAAAGAAAGAGAAACAAAGAAAGAAATGTGGTATGTGCACATGTCTATGTACCATAAAACAAAACGAGGGTGGTAGTGACATAATAAAGAATAAACGAAAATATAGTGTATTTACTCATGCAATATACGCACCTTTCTCTATACACCCTGGCCACATTTAACTTAAATTTCATTTCAACTTACAAATGCTGAGATTAGCTATTGCAGATATTTGCCATCAAGTCCAAAGAACTTAAACTTATCACTTCATAAAACTAGACCAAAAAATAAAAAATACAGTTGAGGTAATTCAAATAGTACTTAGCAGTGCTCTCATTAAAATGCTTTGCGTTGTACCGGTTTTGGTTATGCATATCTAGCCGTCCAGCTTCATTGAACTTTTATATTATATTTAATATGAATAACAACTAATTAGTACTTTGCTGTTCTTCTTAAACTGAAATGCGCTAAACAGGCGAGTGAAACAAGTCCCTGTATTTTTAATGAGCGACAAATGGACCACGCGCACAATAAACCGTCAGTCCCATTGGCATTGCATTGGAAATGCAAATAGCAAATGCAAAATAACCTAATTGCTACAAAATACAAAACTTCATATCAGTTGAAAAACACTCGGCTAGTTATTTTTAAGCCAGGGGAATAAAGGGAGTTAGAAAAGGCTTCTTGACAAAACAGAGCGACTCATTTATTAAGCACAACGCTAGACGTCGAGGTAATGGGCAGGCCTACGGTTCATCCTTTGTACCACAGAGTAAACATGACAAATGGGGCCGAGTTTGGCGTGATTAAAGATGAAACACGGATCCATCTTCACCAAATCTGAAAACTATCTGCCGCCTTCTGTGCTTATGGAAGGGGCGAGTGAGCAGGAGAGGCGTGCGGGATAAAATGGGAACCAGACTGGGAAGGCAACCCATCTATAGTAGCATTTTGAGTTCGACTCTTCACCCATTTTAGTGTTAAAATAATGAACATTTTCTTTGCTCCTTTCCCCCACATCTTCTTCGTATTTTATCCCTGTAATTAGAGTGCGGGGAGGGTTGGGAGACACAACGCGGGTAAAATCCACGTTCTACACTCCAGAAAATTCGATTTTATAATTGTACGTGTTTTGGGCAACAGTGCAGGGCTATAGACTTGGCGGAGGTCCGCTTGCTCGGTTCTGATTGCTTCCCAGTGTCGGGCCGCTGCTTGAATTAGTGTTGGCAGGGTTGCTGCGTATTTTGGTGTTGGGAAGCTTATGGTCCTTCTTCCACTTCATGCGCCGGTTCTGAAACCAAATCTTAATCTGTCGTTCGGATAGGCATAGCGTATGGGCAATCTCCACCCTCCGTCTGCGAGTCAGATAGCGGTTGTAATGGAACTCTTTCTCCAATTCCAAGACTTGCTGCCGCGTGTAGGCTGTGCGTGAGCGCTTGGGTTCACCCCCTGAGTAGTTCGGGCTCACTGTTGGGATACAGAGAGCGACGTGTTACAAAAACGTATAACACAATCACACACACACACACACTCACACGTGCGTAGATATGCACACTCCAGTTCATGAACAATGAGATGCACAAACACTAGCCTATAATGTAATAGGTGTATTTAAACATGAAAAAATATATCCGTGTATCTGGTATTTGCAAGTATACAATGTGACTGTTTAAAGGTTCGGTTATGCAAAAATGGCAAACAAAACAAAAAAGTGGCCATTGTCTATTTAGGATAAGCAATCGACAGTGACATTTATTGCCCAGAATAAGTCAGTAATGGCAGCACAGGATAAAACAATGCGGATATTGCATTTTTGCATAGAAATTCATAAAAAGGGCGCATTCAGCAATTCGCTACGAGGGAAGCATAATCTGTAGTTGGCTATGGGCGACTAATGTTAAGCCGTGATTTTACAAACGCGTAGTTCGCCCCCTTTTCAGCGCACACCATGGCAGCTCCATGAATACAAGCACTAATTATCACGGAATAATAGTTCATAAAAGAGTCCGACTGTTTGTATTGCCATTAATGTTTTATTATCGTCCTCATAACTATTAATTTTTTAGCTCCCATAAAACTTTGTTTTTTTATTGTTAACGATAGTTAAGTGACAGTGTAAAGTACAAATTGATCCGTCCAGTCACTTAAAATCAAATTACTAAAACATAAAACTTAACTTATGGATTACACGAGAACTCATAAACCTCTTCTCGGGAAGAAATTAGAACGAGAAAGTTGCATAGACCCCGAAAGAGCTTAAAGAAGGAGTGCAATAAAAATTTATGGAGGGTGTAATTATATTGCCCTGCAAACAGACGATCGTAAATCTCGACCAAGGGCAACTTCATAAGGGGAGCAATAGATTTAACGCCGGACATTAGGCTTTCTAAAGTGGCTCAGCTGTCTGCGCGCGGAAACACTAGCAAGAGAAGTTTAGCTGCACTTACCGATGTTTACGTGGACTTTTTTCATCCAGGGGTATACCACGGGATCTTTTCTTGAAGTGACCGTTGAAGTGTTTTGGCTAGTGGGAGTCTGACCGCAGGCAGGCGGAGGGCTCGGAGTTACCGAGTCGCAGTGATGGCTTGGTTCAGGGAGAGGGGTCGAGAGTGCGGTTGTGGGTAGAACGTGACCTCGCGGAGAGATGACCGCGGCAGGCTGCCCCGGACCCTGGCACGATGTGTAGGGTGGGTCGGCGCAGCCCGACCGCTGGTGGTAGATCGACTCATGCTGGAACGAGGGGTCTTGCCTCTGGGCGCTGTAGTAGTCCGGAGAGTGACTGGGTAGGTAGTCGCTCTGGGAATATTCCTCGCAGGGTGGAAACTTGGGGTCCACATAGTTGGAGTTGATCAAATAGGAACTCATGGCCATTAATTTCTTTGAATTGCACACAAAATATACTAAAATTTATATGTATCCCTTTACTCGTTTTCCTGTTTCGTAGAACCCTCCTACTTTCTGTCAAGTGAACAAAGTTAAGGGTCCATGTGACATCGTCAGCCAATGGCGTGGATCTTCGCGATTCCCGGATAAGGAAATGGGATTAGCCAGTTTAGACCGCGCTCATCAACTCGCCTTTCGGAATAGTCCAAAATTCCATACTTTCTCATACGTAGCTATGCGCTTGATGAGATAGTGGGTAAATCAAAACAATAACAAGCCAAAGCAGACACGGCGAAAAGGCATGCTGGATTCTAGCAGCACAGAAAGTCACGCCCCCAGTCCCTCTCAGTTCATCTGCACATTCAGAACATGACTGCACCTCTATAAAGAGCTGTTTCAGATTTGGCGAGCAGAAATCCTGCTTAATTTTGGCCAGTGTTCATGAAAAGCGGTACCAGGGGAAAGTGATGCAAGAAGCTCGTCTTGGCCAAGCTCTTAAATGCACTCGCTAATAACGGTGAGAGAATGGTCGTGGCGTGAGCAGCGTGTCAGAGATGAATCTGGGCTTGTTTAAGATCGATAGAAAATTCATCAACTAATTCAGGTTACAAAGCCTCCTAAATCACAAAGGAGACCTTCTGCATTTAAACGGAATCTGCAGTCATTCCACTCCAAACTGCGCGTTTATCCTGTGTGCCAAATCTACACACACGGAATAGTAATATATGTGCTCAATTCACTATTAACACCAGCTGCAAATACCTCTCGCTGTTTACTGATAATAATGTTCGCATCCAGATAAACATTAATCAGTGCAAAACTGTACAAAATATATATATTTTTTTTTTTTGCTCATTTCGAATTCTTTTTTTTTTCTCCTCATTTCGAATTCTTTAAAAGTCACAAAATATGTGTGACATCATGAGAGCCCTTACGATCTACACCACAATTTGCAGGAAAAAAACAAATAGTTGTTAGGGGGTGAAAAATTCGTTCCTGCTACAATATTCTACTACCAAACAGTCATTAATAAACAACCTGAACGTTATTTTGTCATCTTCTTTCCCCGTTGAAGTTGAAATGTAGCCTATACATCAACTACATACTCCCCTAGATACGAATTTGTGACTGTGCGTCTGTTTACACAAATCCGGATCTACAGGGTATATATAGATGACAGGTATCTTCTTGACAGGTATTGAGAGAGCCTGCTCACCTTGACAGTGCCTTCCCAGTGTCAAGTGTTGCACCTGGAACAGTCTGCCTCCAAGGATATCAGCAATCTGTCTCGCCACTTAATGGATCGGTGCTTCCTTTATAAACTTTGCTAATGGTTTGTGGTAAACACTGGAGTTTTTCTTGTACATTTATCCCCTACATAGAAACTAAACACACAAGCTCAGAGAGGAAAATGGAATTTTCCTACCCTCGAACTCAAGCTCTTCGTCGCTTCAGTATATGCTGAACGGTCGAAGCACACACCTTTGTTGTCTGGTGTGCTTTTTCTCTCAAAACGTTTAAAATCCCAAAGGAAAAATATATTGTCGTTGAAAATTAATAAAACACACAAATACAGGCTAAGACTTATACAACTATACAACATCTATTCAGGAGACAAATTAATTTTATAATAATTAATTAGAATCTAACCTACAAAGCGCGTACAGGCCAGCAAGTAAATGCGACCGCGACAGATCTTAACAAAGGTCAAAGCAAGCTGAAGCAGCCACTGAAATAAAACGTGGGTTTTATGGCAGGTCAGCTCTGTTTGTTGCCGGCAAACACCAGGCCAACGGCGAATAAATAGCGAGGTGAGAGGGTATAAAACAATAAAATATGCACATAGGACAATGCCAATAGTTCTTTAACCCCCTGACACCGAGCAAACATTTTATGACTCCTTAAACAAGCGTTTGTCTAACCAAACACTCGGTTACTCATTTCGTGAAAAACGCTCTGAAATAAAGAACTTGTAAATTCATTCTGTGGAGTTCCTCTTTGTTTTTGGGGATGCACCGATATTTCAAGGCTGGTTTTTAGATGTACAGAAAAGGTAAGACTTCCTTTTTAATTCTACAGTATAAGCAAAAAATCTGGAAAGTGGAAAAAACGAAAACGCATTTATTTTTCGATACTTGCTATTTTAAATCACCGACCTTATCTGATTTATTACAGCAGCAAGTATGTTACGTCAGGAAATCTGCACAAAATGAGGGAGAGACACACAACTACATATTGCTCCGTTTCCCACATTTCTTGCCTTAACGAAAAGAAAGTTATACTAGAAATTAGTTACGAGTTATATAGCAAAAAAGTCACCATATAAACATCATAGAATTAATGTTGTGTCCAACGAAACTGTTAGTGCGTACCAAAATATTTCAATTGAACAAGCACCATTTCACAATACATCGTGTTATTCGCTGTAATCTGCCACCAAGCATTTAAAACAAGGCCAAACAGCTATACATTTAAATTTATATTTTTATATTTACATATGTACGTTTAAACAAATTATTCAGTAAATGTCAAAATATTGTATCCTAATTATATCGGAATAGTATGTATAATTAAAATGCACAATTAACTTTTGCACACAATTTTATATGTATATATATATATATATATATATATATATATATAGTTTGCACATTTAAGTCTGGAGGGTTTCTGGAGAGCCTTTGTTCTTCTGCGGCACAGGCAAGAATGTACTAAAGACTATAAATTGACTCCAGAGTATACACGAATGAAATGTAGGAATGCTTGTATCAATAGAATATCGAATAGTATCGAAATATTCTCCAACGAAGGAAAATCTTTTTTTCATCCACTGAGCAGTCTGAATGTGAATTAAAAAAAAAAAGTATCATATCAAAGAAATCTGTAGCACCCCTAGCGTTTGGCAGTCAAAGCTCTGGCAATTTTTCAAAAGGGCCTCTGCCACTTTCAGTCCTTTTTTCCAACGTGCCTAACTCTTTTCTTCTCTCTCAATTCTTTTTGATGTCTGCTCGGTAATAATTGTGCCGACCTTCTCGCACTGAAGCACGTTGGCACCCATGTACGAGTTGAAAACGGCTAAAAATGTAGTGTTTAGATGGCTCGGCTTTTACTTCGCTTGTAACCATATACACCTTATTTCACATTTTATCGATGCAAATGTAACAGCAAAGGAGAAAGTTCAGCCTTGGTGTCCACTCTAACCCTTTCACCCCCTGAAGTCCCCGACCTCGCCTTCACCCCCGTGAGCCATCTCCTTCTAAAAGCCATGGGGACCTCGAGCCATCTGCCTCATTATGGGGTTAATGTGTACACCGACAGGCATTCAAAGCCGCGGCTCAAAGACTATAGCCAAGGTAAATATTCACCATATAAAACCCACACACGCAACAGTGCAACTCCGTGGGGCTTGAATTTAAAGTCATAACTCCGTTATGATAGGAGGGGGGACCCATACTCTGGCCACAGTGTGCGCGAGCACGTGGTCCGCCCAAGCAAACACCTGCAGAAGAGAGCGCGGCGATATGCAAATGAAGCGCCTTTTTCTTTACTTACTTTTATGACTCTGAGCGTTGCACCTCTCATTTCGGTAGTCTCTCGCCCATATCCTCTCTCCTTTGCCGTACGCGGTCTTTCCAAGGGATTGTCGCCGCTCCAAAGCCCTTCTTTTCGTTTCAACCGTTCCTGCGAGTCCCTCCGTCTGAACCCCCCCTCACTCCTTTCTCCAAAGCCACAGGTTTAGCCCGTGACCTCGCCGTGATACCTTTGTGTGCTCAACTCCCTCTCATTTCCGTGGGTCCCCTCGAGCTCCTCTTTAACATCAAGCGACGATAACAGAGAGGCGGACATTAAAACATCCAAGAAAATCTTCAACCGACTCGAGAGCAGAGAAAAAGCAATAATAATGAAAAATAAAAAAAAACAGCGAGCCACCAATGTCGACAGCAGGAGTCACCGCGCCGTATTTTTCGTTTTGACGCTTCATCTTGCTGGCAACAACAAGGGGCTTTCCCCACACAACGCAGCCTTCTCTGTCCCAAAACAACTAAAAATAAAATGCAGCCTCGAGCCGCTGTGAGCTCTACAATACCACTGGCCGATATAAGGCATTTTGTTGTGGACTCTCAAGTTTTCATATTAATCTCGCACTTTGGCAGTCTTTGTTAAACAGCGAGGCGTGTCACGAGTCCCAGTACATTTTAATATTTGTTAGACGCGCTGACCTCCAGTTCACCCCTTCTCTGGGTCTCTCCCACTCTAAAGTTCTATAGTAATGCATGCATAGTTTGCTCGCTCATATTGAATTGTGCCCAGGTCATTACTTTGAAGAAAAATGGCTCCAGAAAGGGGTCATTCAAAAAGGCTTTATAACCCACAAATCAGTTCAACCATAGAGCAATTCTTTATTTCACTAGTTGTATTCAGAACACTAAAGGAGAAATTCAGCGTGTATCTAAGTCCAGACAATGAAAATGAAAGATAACATAAAATAAAGAACAACATCTATGCAATATACAACTTGTTAAAAGTTCGTTAATTCGTTAAATAAAAATAAAAATATATTTCTGTGTGTAAACATTTATAATTGTTTGTCAGTCTGCTCAAAGGGTAACGACAAATGCCGATAAAACAAAAGAACAATCCACATTTTTAAAAATACATAATACAGACTAAAGATATTATGTATTTATTTTGTTTAAAATTAAATTCAAATATATTTCTAAAGCACTCGATGTTCGAAAGCGAAAACTGTTAAGACGCTACAACAATATAATATATATTTATATATATTTTTTTATTATTATTTTTTTAAAGATACAGCTTTTTAGAATATTTTAAATATTGTTATAGCCCCTTAACCGTTTTCGCTTTGCAACATCGAGCGCTTTAGAAATATATTTAAATATATTTCTAAACAAATATATACAAAAATGATCTAGACTACCAAATATATATGTATATATATTTAAATGTGGATTGTGGGAATTTTGAGCAGATTAACACATTAAGTTTCTTAATGTGTTTACATTTTTCACACACACACACACACACACACACACACACACACTCACACACATATATATATATATATATAAATAAATTAGGGTACAACACTGCCCAGCAACGGCACATGCTACGATGGAATGGAAATTAATTCAGTGAACTCTATCTGAACTCCAAATGGGACGAGATTTCTAATATAATTATTCACCACTTACGTACGTTGTTTCTGAGAATACCAAGTGGTTCAGCCTCACATCATCCTGACTCACCACCATTAGACCAAATTTTCGCGCCAAAAAATTAATATTCATGACCAAATTATCAATTTCCCAGTTCCTTGGCGCACACATTCCGAACACGCCTTTAAAATAAATATTTAATTTCTCAAATAAAAATGAAAACCGAACTAGATCTAGTTCCAATGTATCAATATTTTCGCCTTGTAAAAAGTGAAAAACTTTATATATATATATATATATATACACACACACACACACACACACTAACAATACCTTAAGAGTAAGAATTTGCCTATTTTTTATTTTTTTTTTGCTGTTAAGTTATTCATGACGATTGATGAAATATGATATGATATGGTGACTCTGCAATTGCGTTTCCTAAGAAAGGGAAACGTGCTTCTTAAACAAATTTCCTTTGTTTATTCGCAACTTGTCTACATATTAAACATGTAAACAAAATACCGCAGGTGGTCTTCCGTTTCAAGCGAGGAGAATGTGATCAACAAACAAAATGCGGAATACAATTGGCCTTACAATAAAATAAAAGGAATTGCGTCGCTGAAATAGTGTTATTCCTTTCGAAATCAGAAAAAGAACAACACTTTATTTGCGTTGCATTGTGCACGCATTCAGCGCATTATTTTCACAAGATCAGTCACTAACAGTATCCTTGTTATTTTATTACACAATGTAGCTATAGGATAAATACGTTTCTTATTTCTCATGTTTACGTCAATATTATGACATAAAGTAAACCGCTAGTCAGAAACCCTATATATGTAAGCTTTATAGTATGTAGAGTTGACATTATTATTTTAGACAAGGAAATTCACATTTGGATTTAAAATACTAGGACAGTAACAAAGTAGCCTGTAGAATTAACAACTACTTAAGTTGTTTTAATATTGTATTTTTAAACAAAATTTCTGTTGCATTTTTGACAGGTAAACAAATTAATTTTTCTGATTTTTTTCGAGAGTTACGTTTCTAAAGTGCACGAATAAAGCCAATGAGCTGTTATATCAGCATTTACCTGCCTTATTTGTGTAATAAACAACCTGTCTTCTTTCAAAATAGTATACAATTTATCTGAATAGCTATTTTAAACATTTTATAAAAGTTTCGCAATGCAACATCAGGCCTTTTCGTTGATAATCGATTGTCTTTTTTTTTCTTCTCCAACACACCCTTTCGCGGGAACGTGCTTTGTTACAAAGTCGGTCTTCTCAGCTCTGCTCTTTCTATCATTTTTCTAATCTTTTCAAAAGAGACAGTCTGAAACCCCCCTCTTTCTCCTTCTCCCACTTTGCCATTGACATCCAGCGATTGGTCAAGCGCAGTGAGTCGACAGCCAACGACCGAGTCACGTACTACGTAAACTTTTGACCCCTGAACTTTTTGACCCCGCCAAATCTCGCGCCACTTCTAACGAGAGTACGTTTACCTTCTATCCTTCCTTTGCATTAAACGGAGAGAGAGAAGGGAGAAGAGCCAATCTTGTGCCTAAACTATAGCTTTATGCTTCCTGATTTACGACAAAGGCACTGAGCTAGGCTGACACACGGTGTTTCTATCGGCCAAATGCTGTGTTAGATACGAGAGTTCAGATCACGACAAAAAAACTTGAAACATATAGGATGGAATTTAGGATTGTACTCCATGTTCATAATTAAAATCACGTATTTCTAAATGTTTCAAAAGCTTTTTATCCAGGGCGACATGCAGAAACCAAAAGCCTCAGACATCATGATCTTGGTCTAAAGCGGGCTCTGCTGGCGACGGAGGAGAGTTACATCTAACTTCTGATCTAACTCGAGCATAAAGTCAGGAGAAAATATATAATATGCGTTTTATAAAAAAAAAATGTATAGGATAAATTAGTACAAATTAGACACTTAAATACATTTGCTCTAGCTAATCATTTAAAAAAAATGGAAAATAAAAATAAAATCTAAAAATTGAATTATTTTACGTAAACATTTCTTTACAGTTCGTTTAAAATGTGATAATATTACCATAATTATCATAACTTTAAATGAACTATAATTAAAACATTTAATTGGGAAATAATTCTATCTAGGCTAATTCAATTAACAAATATTGAGATTATTACAAATAACTTAACAACAACATATTTGTTGTTCGTTATGTTATTTTATGTTTCATTTATCATAGCCTAATTCTGATTTATACATATGTAAAACATTTGAACAATACGCGTGCTCTTTTTTAGCCTTAACCTATAACCAGACGGTTTACGAATTGTGTAAATTAATTTTATTGTGCGTTAGAGACAATTCATAATTGAACAGCTAGATATTTGCAGAATCTATAGTGTGTAATCAGGTGTTTTGAAGTATCAAATTCGGACCATTCTTAGGCAACGTCTTAAACGGGTTATATGAATAATCAATCTGTGGCTTAGTGGTTAGCCCGGATATGGCGACGGGAGTTCATCTGCCAGTCCACCCTTATTCTTCCTCTTCTCTGAATTTCCTAAAGTGCCAGAAGAACGTGCAGCAAACACCACATTACATTGCATTTGTTTTCATCTTGGCTTTAAATCGAATCAAAGAATTAAAACAAATGTAAAAAGGAAAAAAGAAACAATTGTCTAATAACTGTATTTTTAAAAATGTTAGGACAAACATCGCGTAATTTTGCTTTATGGACTAGTTGCATTGTTTTGCGCTTGCGCCTTCGCAGCAGTGCCCGTCTGCTGACCCGTGGATGATCCCGTCGCTATGCATTATGGATGAGATATGCTCGCAGATTGCCCCTTATCAATATGCAAAACGCATTAGTCTTAAAATTGCTATTTAAACGTTCGAAATTGCTGCGTCTACATGGTAGAGGATTCATGGAAATCATAGAAATAGATTTTTAGTACCAGATGCTCAATGGACAGAGAATTCTGAATACTTTATACTGAAATGTGCTGTTAAATAATTTATCTGAACTTCGTTGCGTCTATAAAAAGTATAGTAGGCTACTACCAAACTTTCGCACATGTCTTTGGGCTAACTTTTGCCGACCACATTCATATACCGTAGTCTTTGATCCCCTGAGTTTGTGTCAAAACGTATCACACACACCCTGCAAATATTTCTCTGACGCACAAACACACCTAGAATTAACGCCCAGTCGCCTTAGTGACTCACAGCATATATAAACACTCAAGGGAAATTGCTATTCCTCACTTTGCATTGTTTTGTATTTGCATTGTATGCTATAAGTATGGACTTTATGATTGTGGTTGACCTCGATTGTGGTTGTATGGACGCCTGTCTTTTAAGTGACTTTATAGAGGAATGCGCGTTTTTTTTTTTTCACAGGGACCAGAGCCCTCCCCACTCATATCATTAAAAAGGAAGCTGATGAAAAATGAAACGGTAGCCCTCGACTCATGCTCGAGACCACAATTTCGCCTTCCTGTTTATGGCCTGAAACTTCCTAACTCTGTTGCTCGGACATACCCACACACGCATACACACACACACACACACAAACTTCTCGCGCTCTCTCTCCCTCCTTCTCCTTCTTTCTCACACACAGAAATGCCAAATGGAGGGCTATAAAATCTGTAACACTCATTGAAAGTAGGCTGTAAAACACCCTGAAAGCTTAACATTTATTATTTTGGAGGTAATGTTGATGTTAAATGCAGAGCAGCAGCAAAGAGCCAAACAAGTATTTGTTAAGAAAAATAAGCATAAGGTATTTTATTTTCGATTAATTTGCAACGTGTTTTTTAAATAAAGGTTAAGGTCTGGCAAGCCGGTCCCAAAGATCAATGTCCAGCATATTGTGTTACTTATACATATGCTACAGGCTTTTTTAAGTACCCTACCGTTTGTAATGAATACGCAATTTAGATTATAGTAAATAGCTAAAATATCACTTGTTTTAATGTCCACTGATTAATTAAACAGATGAGTTAATATTATTAAATGATATTAGGAAGCAGTTTAACCGTTTGAAATTTAGTGTTAACTGCAGTGTTTTGCATTATTATGCTTTGAGCCTTGTCAAGTTACACGCTCTAACTGTAGTGACGGCAAAGTTTGGTGGGATTTACAGGACATAACAGTTAATAGCAGAAGTAAAGTCTACAGATACTACAGATAACAAAAATAAAATAATTCGCGCTGCCTTGAGTAAATTATAAGGATATACTCAAACTGTATACTTGAGTTGAACTCGAACTGACCTCAAGCGACAAAAGAGCTCTGACAGAACAATCAAAAATATTTATTCAGAGAGTACAATTATGCTGTAGGATCTATATTATCACAGCTATTTGCCTATGATAAACAAATAGTTATATCATTGTCTAACCAAATACTTTGCTTCAGTTGTTGCCCATTTAAAAAAAAAAAAGTACAACTATGTGTTCCTTACGCGCTTCCTCCCTTGAAAATACAGGGGCGGGGAAGGAACAAAGCTTTGCTTGTAGAACCTTAGGGAGGCATATTGTCATATTGTTGTCTGCGTGTGTGTGTCTGCGTGTGTGTGTGTTAAAAAGAGATCCAAGGAAATGATTTTCACCCATTTAATAAAAATTATTCGCCGTACAGTGCAACTAACAAGTATTTAAAAAATGTCAAGAGCTTTTGAGAAAAAAAAACACAGCACAACAGGGAAGAATGTCATTAAAATGTATATATATATATATATATATATATGTGTGTATATATATTATATATAGCCACACGCAGACGAATAACACACGATTAAATAGACCGGGGAAAAAGTTTTCACTAAAAAGAAAGTTTTAAAAAATGTGGTAACCAAAGTTTATATGCTGATTCACTGTACTAGTATACATGAACCCGTGTGATAACGCGTTAGCGTATGACACAACTAATATCTAAAGACCTCTCCTTGCACTCACAGAAACAAAATGATTGACACTTCTACTTGAGACATACCCCTCCTTCCCTTCCCACATCTTCCTAGATCAAATCACCGGCCAATGCAATGCAGCCTTAAATTGAACTTACTTCGACTCTGCACGGTCCACTATCCATATTTCCGCCTCCAAGTGAGTAGAACCGGAGAGACATTGCACCGACTAGACACTGGCACTGTAGTGGCCTACTGGTACGCTCTTCCTCTCACAACTGACCCTTTAGAATCCCCTCGAAGCAGTTAAACCGTCACTTGCATTCTAGAATGTGAAATATATAGTACATTGTCAACTCCCCAAAACCATAAAACTAACTTTATGGACCCCACGTGACTTTTGAGAGCCAGTAAGGGGTATCTGTCTGTGGCCTGGGCGATTTTTACGATCTAACTTCAAGATAAAACGCTCATCCGTTTGACATGTAAATGTCATAGCTACTTTTTGTATAGTTTGGGCAAAGGGAAAAGCAAAATTGCAAAAGGCAAGTGGCCGCTGGTACACTGCGGGGACCTCCACTCGGCTCTCAAAACTTAGAGGTAGAGAAGAGTTTGGCACGCATGGTAAGTGTAAAGGTTCAGTGCTTGTTTACTAGGACTCAGAAATACAAGGGTTTACATAGTTGAGCGTTTGCAAATTCTATAAACATTCCGGAAAATGTGTGTTGTTTAGTATTAGCGGGACTATAGAAGGGTCTTAACTAGTATACGCGCCAGGTTTTGGTGAATATGTCTGTTTTTCGCTTAATAGTTAGGGCATTTTAGCTTTTTGCTATTTGTGTCCAAGTTGAGTGTGAACTGTCAGTATACAGCTCAGGGATCTGCATTGTGGCGTAGCAAAAGGTTTCTCGGTCATTGAAAGGACCGTGCAGTATTTTGATTTTCTGAGAATATTGTGAGTGCGTAATCGATGACTGTCAAACATTGACAAGAATTGGTTGTCTCGGTTGTGTGTAAATTGAAGAAATGTCAAGAAAGTGATTAGATTTGAATATGAGGAACTTTATTTTTTACTCCAAGTTAAACTACAAACAAATACAAAAAGCTTTTTGGCAAAATGCTAACAGGCAGTTCGACATGACATTGCTTTTTTATTTAATTTTTTCGTTTTCCACACGTTTGCCGTTCATTCTGCCTACTACAAATAGCCAACTGATCACAATAAAAATGTTCAATATGTACATCCTTTTTGGAACATAAACATGATCCAGTAATATACAATTACATATTTGGAATACAACTATACACACGTATGAACGGGTACAAGAATCTAGTGAGGACTATTTACACATTTCCTTTTTTTTTCTCTCTCAAAATAATAGGAAGAGTTTGAACACATGACAAATTGAATGTGATTATTTAGACAATGATTAGAACAGAGGACCATGAAATATACAGAGGCTTCTGCTAAATTTACTGCAGTCACCACTAAACTAGAGCTTCACTTCATACAAGGGCAGATGCGTTTCTAAGCTGTAAACTCAAAAGGTATACACGTGTATAGGTAAATAAGTTATAACATTTAAGAGCTCACATGCTAACTCTCAAGAAAGCATTAACATAGCACTTGACACATAAACAATATTCATAACAAGAACATCAGGCGGTATATTGATAGCTTCTTTCCCCTTCAGTTTTATTTACTTGCCAAAATTATAGCCACCATAGTATTAAAAGAACAACATATGAACACTAATTTTCGTTTCATTATAGCAGTACCACAGTAGAATTTTAAAATGCCTAAAACATCCAGAACATGCCGAAAGGTGCCGCGATGTACAGTACTCTGTAAGTCATGTTTTGAGACCTCTTTTTCATCTCGTTCTCCTCGTGATTTTCTTTTGCACACCACGTAGTAGGACTTGGGATACAACTATGGCTGGAAAGCGCTACCTGCAGTGGCCAGACTCATGCTCTTCAGTTTATTGTCCTTTTTCCATTTCATCCGCCGGTTTTGGAACCATATCTTAATTTGACGCTCTGAGAGGCACAGAGCGTGGGCTATCTCTATCCTCCTCCTTCGGGTGAGGTATCTATTGAAATGGAACTCTTTTTCCAGCTCTAGCGTCTGATAGCGGGTATATGCAGTTCGGGCCCTTTTGCCGTCTGGTCCAGTCATATCTGAATAATGTGGACAAAACGCAAAGGGGGAATAAAGATTAGCGAGAATTGACCTGCACATCATTTCAACAACAGTTTCCAACAACTTTTTTTTTTTTTGTGCTATAGATACACATGAGTGACACGATTTACAACTGAATGCGTACAGGGAAATCACCAAATGGTACACTGACTGCACAGCGCCTCACTGTAGGCTCATGGCATTTGTTTTTGTTTCGTTTCCCTTCTTAAAACCTCAATATTTCGTAGATGTAACACAGCACCGAACATTCTAAATTATTATTATATGAGTTGAGTTTTTTCCCGCCGCTTTTACCAATATTCTCGCCTTTTATCCCGTGTTCTTTCACTCCGTTTTATTACCGGTTCTCCAGCACTGAACTAATCACATTCCCACACACCATAAAGCTGAACTTTTCACAGTAACAACAACTTGTAAACCTTCCTGCCCTCTCTTCCACCCCGCTCCCATTCTCCCTTCTACAGTTTGCGTGGCTCCACACTTGATAGATTTATGACACTTTCACAGAAATCTAAAATAAAGGCTGTTACTGGCGCCCCACGTGAAACAAAATCAGAACTGAACACAATACGCATTCGCTAGCAAACAAAGAGACGTAAACATAATACGTGTGTACCATGGCTAATATGTAGTTTCCTCATCCAGGGGAATATTTGGGGAGCTTGGCCATCGGACGTCGCCGAGGTAGTGGAGGTTGCCGTGGTCTCTTGCTTCTGTTGTGTCCGGGGCGCAGAGTTGTTCGCTCTGTGCGACGCCTCCTCGGTCTCAGAAGAAGCGCTGGCCTCGTCGATTTCTGTGAAATGTGTGTTGTTGGTTAGATTATTACCCGCAGTGGTGGTGCTTTGGTCGGAAGGGGGCGAAGAGCCTTTGGGTCCAAGGCTTTCGCTGTTGGAACAAGGCAGCGGCTCCGGAGACGCGAGCGAGCAGCTTGACGGCTGCCGGAATCGCGTCTCCGGGGCTGGAGACTGGAAGACCCGGGAGTTGTCCCCAACCGCCCCAAAGTGGCCAGTGCTGGTTGAACGATTGACGCTTAGGTCCATTCCATTGTAGTTGTAGCCGTAAGAGCCTGAATGCATGGTGCCGGAGTCCCTGTACGAGGCGTTCATAGCGCTGCTGCTAGTTCCATAATTTAGTAACTGATAGTCAGGGCCATTTGGGTAGCGCCCTGAGAACGAGTTTACAAAGTAAGAGCTCATTTAGGTTGTTTTAGAGGGCTTGATTTGTAGATCTTGGTCGTTATAACGCTGTGCTTCACGATTTATGATGTATTAATGAATTATAGCAATGCACTGTACTTCGTTTTTGCTATGTATGCGGCCAAATATGGGGGTGGGGGTGCGTTTGAGAATCACGTGCTTTTGTTGACCAGTCGTAAATTCTCACTGATGACTTCAAGAGGTAATTCATGCTCTATGGTTACAAATGATGACGAGACGGGGAGTCGTTAGACTCGAGTCAACGTGTTCCTCCCTTTGCAGGGATTTGCTGCATGTAAGCAGACAGCGTCACCTACTGGGAATAAAAAAATTTGCACGCTGGGAAGATATTTTCAGAGCTCAACGCTAGTTATATTTCTTTTAAATGGAAATAAAACTGATCATCTTTGTAGTTTATTTGTGATATTAATGTAGTTTAGTGTATTTATCGACCCTTAACGCATACAGACATTGCCCAAAAACTACATGCTAACGCGTAGGCTACTTGAAATGCAGAAATCAACGCAGTGAACTGTCACATCATTTCGGATATAAAAAAAATAATAATAAAACAGTTACGTTTTTACAGTTTATGTATATATTATGGTGCATTTCTAACGTTATGACGGTTGTAGTATTGTGAAACTCCACAGCTACTTTAATAGTTTGTACCTTATGTCAAGTTAAAATAATGAAATTAAAAAATTAAGTTCTGATGATAACAATGAATGCATGATATATATATAAATACTATATTATGTACAGTTTAAAGAGAGAAAATTCAAAAACCCTTTCAACATATTCCATCCTTAGTCTTGCGTAGATGTATTTTTTAAAATTCGAGAAGCGATGTGATTTTTCACTAGACGCGTTCCAAAGATGAGCTCCTCACACAGCAAATTCTGTGGAATGAATATAAGGAATGCGAGATCGTGATTTATGTTCCAAGATGATATATGGTTTGTTGACAAAACGCCAAATGCTGGTTCATGTATGTGCATAGTGTAAATCTGTACTATACGTCCATTACCTTTTGATTACGTTAAAGACGGGAAAGCACCGTTTAAATACCTCAAATCAACGTTTACACTGATATTTTAGAAATATATTTGATACTCGGAAAAGTGGAGAATTTAAAAAGTAACATGTATTCAATTTTCTGGGCTGGGAAGAAGCATGTAGTCCATCCATTGTGCTCTGTGAACACACATTCATGCACAGATGCATGTATGCTCTGCTTTTCAAATATAAATATAATTTAATGCGATTTTGCGTGTAGAAAACATATGCATTATTACTTTTATTTTTTTTCTATTATGTAAATTCTGTTTAGTTTTTTAAAAGAGTCATTTAGGAACCTTCAACTGAAAAAATGTGGTTTATTGTCGCTTAGCCCTCCAGGCTGTATAGTCTCTCAGGGTGAGTGACCAGCACCTACAGGTCAGCTTTCTCTTTTGGTTATCTATTAAAACCTGCTGAACCTTCTCACCTCTCACTTTGTAGAAAGTATTTTGGAACCAAGTGGGCAACGTTCGGCCTCTTAGTAGTACAAAAAGCGAAACCAAATCCCTAGCGCAAACTTTTTGGGGGCTTTGTACCTGTCTAATGAAATCAAGAAAACACGTGACTAATATTTGTACTAAAATATCATATGCACACTAATACATGTATGATGTATTTACATATTATAACGCAGGAACTGAAATTTCATACTAATTAGGCAGAAGAGTGCATGGTTATCGCGTTGCCCTACAGGCTAAAGATGCGTTAAAGGTTGTATTTCTCATAACATCACTTATGGGTGAACAGTGAATTTGTTTAAATTAGTTTCCTGGTAAAAAATAAATAAATAAATAAATAAAAATAATACAGGAAAAGCATACAGGTGTTGTCCCCCAAAAGGATTCGTCATTTTATGATCGGCGGTCATACAGGTACAAGCGGAAAGATTTGTTTGTTTTATTCAGTAACAAACAAAAAGTAAGGTAGCCTACGTTGTATATATATATATATATGTATATATATACACACATACACACACACAACTGATAGCTAGTGTGTTTTTCTAGAATCTCTGGCTGCTTTTCACCCAGTCCCACGAAATTAGCTTATATAGTGTCTATACGTTTACCTTACAAAAAAAAAAAATGAAAGATAGAAACCCTTTCCGTACAATGGGAATTTATTTTTATTTTTACACAGCTTAAATATAAACACGAATATGACACACATTTCAAATAGCTTCGTTCAACATGGACATTTCAGTTATAAGAGCAAATCTAAAGACAGAGTAAGAGCGCACAAAAACACATGTTTTAAACGTCATGTACAAAAAAAAAAAAGAAATCACAAAAGAAATTACAATTATGAGTTAACAGGAATGCTACAGTTGCTAACATGATGGAAAGTCTTCATTTGTGTTATTACAGAGTGGTGTCTGGTGCCCTCTATGCAATAGTTTTCTTTTTGGGGTGATTTTATCGTTTAAAATTTCATTCTGTCCTCTTCTCCTCCTCCTCTTCGCCACTGGTTTGTGAACAGTTGATCAATTTGTTCTCTTTTTTCCATTTCATTCGCCGGTTTTGGAACCATATCTTTATCTGACGTTCTGTCAGGCACAGTGCGTGCGCAATCTCGATGCGGCGTCTTCGGGTCAGATACCTGTTAAAGTGGAACTCTTTCTCCAATTCTAACGTCTGGTAGCGAGTGTACGTCTGACGACCCCTTCGGCCAGCGTTACCAAAAGTCCCTGTCCATGAGATAAAAGAGAAAAGTCAAACATTAACACCGAGAGCGTGTTTATTACAATGATAAATGCGTCCGGAGAAAACAATCTGAGGGGTGACAAAATGACAAGAAACACTCAAGGCAGTGTGGAATTTATGCACCTACAATACAGTCCACAGCATAACACATTTAGGCTATTTTGTATTTTTGCTATATTTAAAAATGTTTATTATGGCGATTTTTAGTTATTTTGTTGTCATTTAAACCCATGTGCGGACATATTGGGAGGTCAAAAAAATACAGAGGAAATGTGATTCTCCTTATTTTCGTGACAGATAGAAATAAAAGATGTATGCTTTTATATGCTTCATATCAAACTTTATATCCAAACATAGACACAGTGCGTCCAGTAATAGTTTGAGCACTTAAAACATGTGCTAAAACATGTACAAAGATCTCCAAACAGATTTTCTTTTCTTTTTTTTTACATATAACCACTGTTTGCACGGACAGAGCTAGTAATGGTCAGCGACTAAAATAAACTGATAAAAAAGCAGAGTATTCAGCTTGCACCTTTGTGTTTCTTTATGTTTCACGATAGTCTAATCATGGGCTATATTTCGTGCTTTTTATATTGCCATACACTCGCCATTGTCCGTATCCCATGAAGGGACAAACAGTAACAGATCAGTGTCAAAACAACAATGGTCATTTTGCAATAAGACATACGGTAATGCAACAGCTCTTCTGTTTGTAATTAAACATGCTTCTCCGGTGATTAAAATGATATGAGCCTTGCGGCGAACATTTTTCTTAATGTCCTCCCTCAAAAGCAAGTACAGTACATATGAGAGATTTCACAGAACTTTACAGGAGTGGCTTTACTTCCAATATGACACTATGGTGGAGACGAGCGTATTTGCACTGTATGGGCTTCCGGCATTGTACAGTGGAGCTGTAAGTCACGTATAGCACGCTCTAGCTCCGTCTTTATTAGCGATGAGAAAAATGAAGGGTGAAAAAGACAACATGAACTCACCGTTACACGAGTTCATCCGTTGCATCCAAGGATAAACCGGCGCTGACGGCTTCTGTTCGTCGGTCTCAGAGTAGATGCTTTTCCCCGTCGACCCCGTGCAGTCTTGCTTGCGATGATCCTGACTGAGAACGAAGGAGTGTTCCTCTATACTGGCGAGCGCGCAGGCAGGGTCCTTTTCCCTGTAGAAGCTTGCTGTCGCATAGTCGCAGGGACCGGCGGCGGTTGCCCTGCCGTAGGCACCGTTCGCTTGCTGGTAAAAAGAGGATGGGTACGCCTTCTGTTGGTCACTGGAACCTCCATAAGCAGCACCGGGATAGTGTCGTAAAGGGTCAGTGTATCCGGAGGAATATAACGGTATCTGTCCCAAGAACGACTCCTGTCCTCCGGGCAGAGTCACTGGGAAAGTTGAGTTTACAAAATAGGAACTCATTGGGAGGGTACAGCTCTTTTGCTTGGTTTATGATTTGTTGTGTTTTATAGTCCAAGTGGTTTAGCTATTAGTAGTTTATCGGAGATTGGGCTTTAGTTGGGGGGGTGGGGGGGTGTTCTGGGTGGCTATGTGCCAGTGCGGGACAGAGGGAAACCGTACCATCTGACCAGCCACTGACCAATAGCGAGCGGACGTGCCTGCAAAATAGCACCCTTGAGGGGGGCTGTGATTGCACGCGCCGGGGGACCCCGGAGCAGAGAGCTAGATTTTTTTTTTAATCCCTTCTCCCTTTCCGTACCTTCCAATGAGATTGCACAATACGGATCACATAGGAATTTTAAAACGCTAAATTGAATACATCGACACTGTGTGCCCCCACATACAGTCGTCTTTGGTCCTATCACACCATTGGAGAATAGAGTGTCAACATACAAGCCCCGGAGTAGCAGAGATTCCAAACACACATTATTCCACACAACATTTGATAATATTTCATCCTTCCTTGTTTATATTTCAGATAGCCTAGGTAATTTACTAGGCCTTATCGCACAAGTAGGTCACAAAAGATAAAATGACATATTGATGATCGCGGCTTCATCGCGTTTTTCATCACTGTAATTTCATAGTGATTTATAAATGGTAAACGACGTGTTAAAGAAAACCAAAGCCTATATATAAACAGTGCCAAGTAAATGAGCCTGAGCAAAACTATTTAACAAAATCCAATAGGTAACAGATATGTTAGTGTATATACAAATATTTATTTTCCACATATTTGGTGATCATCTAAATTATTAAATATTCATTTTGACACATACAAGTACAAGTGTGTACTGTATGTATGATTTTAAATTTTTTTTTTTGAAAGATGGTGTGTGTGTGTATGTATATATATATATATATATATATATGTGTGTGTGTGTGTGTGTGTTCGTGTGTGTGTGTTGTGTGTGTAAATATAAAAAATAAATTGAACAAAAGTCTTTGTATAAGCATGAAACAAACTCGGACTTTCTTGACAGCATTTCGCACAGGATGATTCCTCATTTGCTAAAATTTATGGTTTGAGAATGCCAGCAAATAATTCAACAGTGTTCTAGCTTTTGTGTTTGGTGTTGCGCTGCGCTGGTCGAGTGTGTGTGTTTTTCATTAACCAAAAGTACAGTTATGGTGACCGGGTATCCTGTCGCTATACGACCAATAAACCATTTGCGGCACAACAAGTGGATATTTTTAAAGGTGGCGCAGTGGGGGTTGCGTGCATTTTACTTTCATTTCGGTTTCCTTTGACTAGGATGCGGCGTTTCCTTTCGCATTGCATAGTTTTCTGTTAACGGAAAGCATCTATTGTGTTTCCATTTGTAGAAATGAGCACGGGGGAGAAGTGCCAGGTCAACGTTTGTTAATTATTAATGAGCAATAACTACCATTACATGTTCTGTAAATTCTTAACCAAGTTTGTGATAGCACAGTATTTAAACGTTACTCAAAATACAAGCGTGATGCGTCTTTCCCCCAAAAAGCTCGTTTTGTTACTTGACTTCATTATTCTTTCTCTATCTTTACAGGTATTTTCTTCCTCGTCGAAGAACCACAAAATCCAGCGAGGCAACTGGATTGCAATGGGGAATACATCTGCGCAAGTCACTAACTTGGTGATAAGGAGTAGTGGTGAACAATTGTACAACCAGATTGGATATGGGGTTACGTGTTCTGTTAAGTTTTTTTTGTCAAGTATTCTGTACATTTCCCCGAGTGCGGAGCATATGTGAGTATGTAAATGTACATTAATGAACAGTATTAATAGCTACTCGTGTGTGTAACTTTTCTAGTCTATGTAATACATTTGAAAAACATATCATTTTTTATAATGATTGTAAAAAAAAATACATTAATTTAAAACTGTGTATTTCGTATTAATAAAATATATAAAGAGTTCACGGGGTCACTGTTTTGAATGCTGGTGTCAGACATTTGTTATAATTACTAATTCTTGAAACTGAAGGAGTTAAATACAGGCTTTACACCAAATGCCGTGTCTCCGTGCATAATATGTTTGAACATAAATTGAGGTTTTTAAGCTTTCTTTAAATTTACAGTAAGACTGTGGTTGCCGCTTTTATATCATATGCTGCTACTATATACACGCTTTAATTTCATTTGAGTGTACGTTATTTTCGAGCTTTGTATTTATGGTATGATACAATACTCTCACGGGTTCACTGTTTATCTTCTCTCCTAAATACCGGAAGGTCAGTAAGTAATATAATTTATGTTTATTTGCTATTTGTACATTTTAGGGGTACTATATACAACAATCTGGTGAATCAAGTTTCATTTACAAATGCGCATGCATTTTACTGTCAAAAAGTCAGGGGAGGGGGTCCGCAAACTCTTCTCTTACACGGTAAAGTCAGAGTAACGTACAAGCGCGTCTAAATGATAAAATCCGAGAACTGCATGTTAGACAAAAATACAAAACAAATAAAGGTGTCCACGTCTTTATAAATTACTAAATAATTGAAATCAGTTTTTTTTTATATGTATTTCTATATCCATATCAGATTTCACTAACATCATGAACCGAATAGATAAAAGCCTTATTGATTTTCAGAAGCTCTGTCAGCCACTCATAACCAGGGATTTCTGAGTGTGTGGATGGTTTTGAAGACAACGATGGTTGATTTTGATGGTTGTGTTTGGTAGGTCGATCAAAGAATAAAACTTTTACATTTCACTTTAAGCTACTTTAAACAGGTCGTTTATATTTATGTTAACAGTGATTTAAAATCCACCCTTCAATTATCCATGTTTTGAAATAGCATAAATCATTGAAGTCATAAATGCGGGAGCTATGCAAATAAAAGGAGGGTGCTTGTACTTTTTACATTATGGAAACTTGTGTCTTGTCACTGGAGTTGCTTACAAATTATAGTACTTAAGGTGCAAAAAGGCAGAGCCGTCAAATATACTCAAAAACCAAGAGACAGACCATATCACACATTCGCTCTTTACGACATTAAACAGGAGTCGTGCAATCTCCAAGCAGTCCCTCCTCCCTCTCACTTTTCCCCCTCTCTCTCTCACTTTTTCTCTTTCCGGTTACTATGCCCACTACCAGTCCAAATAAACACTTATTGCTTGGAGTGTGTACTTCCTTAAGAGAGAACGCCAAAGAAATAAAAAGGTCAGCATGACTTTAAAAACTAGTGAAGGATGTAGGCTTTGGCTAGAGCGCACACAGGTCGGTTCGACGCACTTCATTCCCTTTACAGTAACATTACCTAGTAGTAGTCAAATCCTGATATTCGGGATGCATTACAACAAGCAAGAGAGCAGAGAAGAAGGAATATAAGCCCTTTAGGCCTCAGGTTTTTGTGTGTATGTATGCCACAAATCTTCCCCGAAGGCAGACACTTCAAAGAGCAGCAAGAACTGCTAGGAGAATTTACAGCCCCTACATTCTTTTACGTTTCACTGCCACCGGGCCGAGAACCCCTCCCTGTCTTTCCTGTTATCTGCGGCTGCAACGTGTGTGCTTTACTGCATACAACATTTAAGAGGTTTTATTAATATTTAAAAGCTAAAGCCCACATCTGTTGGTGAGTGGCGAATGCTGGTGTGACTTGATAAAAGAGGAAGAAAAGATACTGCGTGCACACAGTCGCACAAACACTCACACAGCAATAAAACGTGCTTTAGAGGAACACTAAAACACATTCTCACCCTGCCATAAAACGCCGCGCGCTGCCGTGCGCGCGCACACGCACACACACACACACACACACACACACACACACAATACAGCAAACAAATGCGCACTGTAATAAATCCTTTCTCTCTTACGCTCTCTCTCTCTCTCTCTCTCTCTCTCTCTCACACACACACACATACACAGTGCAATAAACACACCCTCTGGTCGAAGTAGTCTGTGTTGGCAAAATGCAAGAATGAACACTAGATGGCGCCAGATAGCGGGGAAATGCTTTAGATTTGTGTCAGCATCTCTCAACAACAAGAAGCTGATCAGATTCATGCACCTGGGAAGATGAAATTAGAAAATAGCGACCAGGTTAATACACATATAATAATACTACTGCATATTTCATTATTCGCAGTCTATTGGATAGATTTTATTTAAGACTGTGTAAGACTAGTGTAAGATGCAGAGATGATAATTCTCAAACATTTTGATATATTCCAAACATTCAATTAATTACATACAAGTTACACCCAAAAATAGGTGAGGCATAGATAGATAGTCTACACTATACAATGTTAAATAATGTGAGCAAGTGTTTTTGTAGGAACGTTACATATTTACACACGGATACCCTGTATGCCAAGAAGAACCGCGAGGAATCATTACCTTCCTCTAAACAATAGCCAGTGGAATAACCTGGAAGATTTGTTCAACTGATCTGGAAGTGAAAGACGTCTATGCAAAAACACAAGCAGACCTTCGATTATTTGGGGTATTTTGAACTAACCCTAACGTTTTAAGTGAGGCCTTCGTGTATTATAATATTTTTTGTTCATTTATTTTTAGTTTGTTTTTTTAATTAGTATGTGATTAACGGCGGTAAGTATTTTTTATAGCATTTATTGCCTTAAATGTGGCATGGAATTGTATCTCGAGCATTTCACTAAATAATTGACCCGGGGATACAAGGCTAAAATCCGATTGGCAAGACAGCAGCTTCTTCAAACCTCGCCCTCTCGCCGCAGCCATGACTGCGCTCCATATCATAAATACAGTAATGCAGTGGAAAAAAACGAAATCAGCACTCCTGAATCTTTATAAATGCACAACATGCATTGGGTCTGAACATCCAAACGCTGACCAGACGAAAACACAAGGAAAGGCACCAAAAACGCTGCTCCACCCAACATGGAAATGAATAATTGGATTTAGATAAGGTGTTTACTAATAAGTCGCGCGTGTACAGCTTAGAAGTAGAGTACGTCCGTCCAGTGCGCATGATTAGGCTTGGTCGAGCGCTTACCTCAGAGAAACGATGCGGTTGTGAGACAATGACAGACTTACCTTTGTTGATAATTCGTCACCCAGCACCAGGACAGAGAGGCGCAAACCTCTCGCCGTAGCTCGCGCTCGGTAAGTCCTGTTGCTCTTCTTGGTCCCGCCATTAGAGCGAAGCAGTGAAAACGACAGCGGCACCACAGCTTCCATCCGTTTCGCCCGCTTTAGTCAACGGGAGTCAGACCCCCGTATGAAAAATTAGATGAGACCCTACTGCGTGTCCAGATCTCAATAAGACTCCATCGCAGTGGTTATCCCAATCACAGGCGGCCACATTAGCATAGCAGAGCGAAGAGGAGGCTGTTCTCTCCCTGTTCATTCTGAGAACATCAGTCTGAACAATGCTCCCCGGCTGTGTGCTTTTTTAGAGTTGGTCAAAATATACTATTAAAAATAGAGCAAGAACCTTTAAGGAGCACAGTGAAGCTACATTAAGTGCTGCGGCCAAAAGAATGCTGCAATATAACCACTTGGGAAATCATAAAAAGTTCATGTTCACGGTTACTCGTCCACATGACCATCCTCGGCCAATCCCAGGACCCAGGCACTCATAAAGTTCTATCACAAAGTTGTAAATTTTCATAAAACAACAAGGAATTTATTGCATTTCTTCATGACTGTTTTAACAGCAGTAGCTCTGCCGTCGCCATCTTTTTCCCTACACAATCACAAGGAAAATCTCCTATTTTCATACTTTTCACGCACTGATATACTGATATTGTAACTAAAAGGCGTATTAGTCAAACGGGTAAGATAAAAGGCTGGAGAATGGGCTATTTCTGTTTTTGTAACCGAAGTATAACATTAGTGCGGTTTGATTTTTTTTTTTAATATAGCCTACCTTAAGAAACTTTAGCACGGAGGAGCCTTAATGTAAATTAAGCAATCCAGAACAATGTCACGAATCAAGGGAGATGGATCAGAGATACTACACTGATGTTATTGGTTTACGGTGCTATAAACTGGTTAGTGACCAAGTCACTTTTTTTAATAAGACGTCTACCTCACGTCTTTGTTCTTTATTTTCAAAATGCTGTAGCTGATTTGCTTGAAAAGCAGATCCATAATATCGTAAAGCAATATCAATAAAACAAAACAAAAAAGAATTAGCTAATAAAATATTTTAAATTGACATTTTTATGTTGTTTATTATTAGAGAAATAAAACAAATCTCAATTCAAACAAAAAGCATACGAGTAAATTTTTTTTTTTTTAAAACAAAAACAAAAAACGATGTAGGACGAAAACATTGGTCTGTTATGGCATTATAGTACAATGCAACAGTTCAAGCGAGAAGTACACTGCACTGAACTATAGATGCACAAAAAATTCGCAATGCGACAAAATGCACATTTTTAAAAAGCGCAATAAAGCCTTTAAACAAAACAGACACATTTACTAAAAAATATGGGTAACTTATAATATTAGTTTTGTCTAAATCGGAAAGGTTATTGTCACCAAAAGCTTAACTGCTGCTACAAGATCTGAAACAAGAAAAGACCAACCGCTTTCCCATTCTGCAGATTTTTTTGTCCTTTTTATGGCGTTTCCGGCTTTTTATTGATGCACTAAACACATTAGTTTACAACCCCATAATATAAACGCCTTCTTTTGGTCTCACACGATACAGAACCTGTCACTTTTCTACCAGCACTCGGCTTGACCTAAGGGAGAAAAAAAAGTCTCAATAAACGAAAACTGTTGTATTAATGTTGACAAAAAACGACAACGTTACTAGTAATATTATAGAATAAAACTAGCAGCGCTTAGTGCTTTGTGAAATAATTAAACTTCCACTGATCTACTAAATCTACCAAATTTAGTTTATTTAGAGATATTTAAAACATTTCAAATGTTCAAACGGTTTATTATTGTTGTTGACACTTTAGTTCTATAATTTTGTCCACAACAAAACAACAGTAATTCCAAAAAATATACAAATGCATTAATTTAAGCTTTTTTTAGTATATTACTTATATTTTATTAATATACCAATGCAATTGTTAATTAAAAAAGATCTTATTTCGAGGATGTTTTAGAGAATAGAAATTAACTAATACTGGATAACCGTAAAATTAGACATCCAGGCGAGGTTGCTTAAATTTTTATTACTTAAGAATTTATTATTGTTATTACTACAATTGTTGTTGCATAAAACACAACAGAGGCGAATTTTCGAGTGTCGAAAAAAAAAAAAAATCACGGGTCTTTAAAAAAAAAATCACATTAAGGGGACTTTTCTCAACAATATTGCGGTATTAATTCAATTCGAAACGAAAACCAATCCAAGAGCACAGAAAAGCAAATTTGAACATCTCGTGGTCAGCTGTACAGTTCGTTTATTTTAACACTTGCGCAAAATACAACAGGGAGAAATGCTTAAGCAGACAGGACAGAAATTTACACATAGATACAGAATAGGAACATATCAAAATATGAAATCATTAAAAACAGCTTGCTCCCTTTCTGTGTTTGACCCTACAGTCACTATAGGCCGAACGTAACAAGTCACAAAAATGTGGGCCACACATATATGAAATATATGATCCTGTAGTATTAACACTAATATTAATCATATATGTATAATTTAGGCTACATATACAATACGAGTATTAAACGTATACGACTATATTAAAATGCGTTTGAAATTACTTGTATTACTATATTTACTATAGTATAGTCTAACACTTAAACATCCCTAACACAAGTTACATCGGTAGACGACAGTGACATTTTACCTACAGTATTGTAAGTAGCATGTGTTTTTTCAACTCCGTGTATCCCGAAATAAAACAGGTTGAATCAATTAGTATAGTCTATTTTTATATTTTCCTCTAGAGTGTCTACTCATCATCCTCCTCTTCCTCGTCGCCCCCGATTTGGTCAGGAGCAGGAGAGCCCATCGATTTGTTCTCTTTCTTCCATTTCATCCTTCTATTTTGAAACCAGATTTTTATCTGGCGTTCGGTCAAGCACAGGGCGTGTGCAATCTCAATACGCCGCCGTCTTGAAAGGTAACGGTTGAAGTGAAACTCTTTCTCCAACTCTAATGTTTGGAAGCGGGAATATGTCTGACGGCCTCTTTTCCGGTCCGCACCTGTGGAAATGCAAAAGGAGGATCAGAGAGCCACAAACATGAATATATGTATACTACCAACATTAGAAAATGATAATACAAAGTGTTAAAATCTTTATCGGTGGATAAACTAATAATAATAATAATAATAGTTCAGCCAGGGTGAATCTGCATTGGCGTGATTGAAAACAAAAGACTTATAATTCAATTAAAATATGATATAGCCTGTGATCGAAAAAAATATTCAGATTTAAGGTAAAAACATTACACGTCAATAAGTGAATATAAAAAACAGATTCGACTTCTTAAAGTATTTTAAGCAATACTGCACACTGGGGGGGGGGAAGTCATGCTGCTGTTTATAGATGTATTATTGTTGTACCGTAAACAAAGCGGCCAGTAATTATGCAAACACAATTTCTCAAATTGAGATTTGTGACTATAAATTTTAGAAGCCAGCTTTTTGCTAAGTGCCTAGGCGAAAAAAACATCCAATAACAAGCAGTTATTAAATTCTGAAGCTTTAAAAAAGCTGTCATTAAAGCACTTTTTTTTTGTATAGTATAGCTTACATTTAGGTCTCAAACTATAGCAAAAATAAAGCAAAACACACACATGCGTAATTTGAGCATGCGTTTGACCACTATTTAAGCATCACACACGCAGCAGTAGCTGATAATAGGTCAAATGCATATTAAATATAAAAGTGGAATGTAATTCAAAAGCAAAAGGAAAGTACACAAATACCCCTTCTGAAAGAAAAATCACTGGCTTGCACACTCCCGTGACTCTAATGGAGTCCTGGCGTTCAGACTTCCTTCTAAACATGACCAAAGTCAACAACGTGATCTAGGTCCCTTACACATAAGCGCTGAAGTGTTCGTCTACCCATCTAGATAAAGAAGCCATCTACGTAAAGTATCCATCGTTTAGATGCACGTTTAAAGAGAAGAAGTCTATCTAGACTTTCACAACCTTGCCCATGCACGGTCAGTGACATTCTGCTGTCCCTGCGTTTCCGTTTTCAGCAGACTGTGGACAAATGGGGACTGCTTTGAGTTCGTGTGCTTTTTGAACTTTTTTTATTGCACTCTTCAGTCATTTGTATCTTACTTCCGTCTTGTCGGCAACACCGTGTCACTTTTTGTTGATACTAGTCTAGCACAAACCGAAGTGAAAAGCAGAAGCGATGAAAGAACGCAATACAAGTTTAGTACTGAAATCCATAACAAAATTGATACAGCTGTTTCGCTCTTTAAGAGGTATAAATTAAGTGCATAAATGATGTGTCCTCGCAGAACGAATGCTTTTACACAAGTTTAAACAAGGAAGAGCATTGTACTCGGTCGCTGTGCAGGGTCTCTGACGTACACAGGCTCCTGAATGATAGACATGGAAATAGAATTTCATCTGGTCAGTGTGTGAATGTGTCTGTCTGTGAATAGTGAAAGAGAAATAAAGCGAGGGACAGAGACCATCTATGTGAAATATCAAAGCACGAAATCAACCGAAAAAGGCAGCTGGCCCTATAGTAGACAATAAAGACCAAAACCCAGTGGTTTGGAGGTACAAGGCCCAGCGTATGTGTCTGATATGTACAAATGAATAGGGGCAACAAGGATTACTTCTTGTGAATATGTGTGTTTAGCCTATATACGTGTGAATGTTTGCTGAAAGGCCCGACTTCCTTCTCTGCATCTGTCTACACCAGTTTTGGCGTGGCTATCATGAAACCAAATATGTGGCCATTACAGCAGACATAGCAGGACATCAGTGGACAAATTTTTCTCATAACAATAAAAAAACAAACTAATAAAACGCTTAAAATACAGTTCCCTTATTTAAAAGAAGCTCAATGCGTTTGTAAACGAATTAGCCGCTGATATTAAAATGAAAATGCTTTACAACCTCGCATGCCTTTGTAGAACAACGACAGTAAAATAGACTATGACTAATTGTTTTTATTATTATTTTTTAAATGACATTGGCATCTACGCCGTAGAACGAAAACGTATACACCAAAGGCGCGCAAGGACTATCTGCCAGTGAATGTCACCAACTTTGCTAATGAGGTATCGGTTTCAAAACTATTTATGTTGTTGTATTTTTACACTGGGAGCTAACAAGAGAAGAAGCGCCCCAGATTGACAGTTGACTGATAGGAACGTCGGTGCTCGTGGGGAGTGTCTTGAGAGGCCGCAGAAAAATCATTAAAAGAGAACTTGTCGACCTCCGTTTCGAATACGTCAGCCGGGACGTGTGGTGACTATGTGAAAAAAAGTGATATTCTTACGAAAAGTTGACGATTTGTTAAAAAACACGGTTGAGAGAAGAATTAGTCGCGGAACTGGCTCCAAGCCTATATGTCTTAGGTCGTATGTTTTATGAAATTTCCAACATTTCACACGTACTGCATGCAGACAGTACGTGTGAAGCATATACATATATAAAACACACACTTGTCCACGCATAGACACAGTTACATTTCTGACAGTAATTTAAAATAAAAGTCCAAGCAGCTGTAACATACCCTAGAAATACCAGGCCCCGCCCTCTTTATCGAAAACATGAAGATTTTTAACGGCAGTGACTGCCAACATACTAACTTAAAGATGGATTCATGTGTACGCGCAGCAATATATGCAATCATGACACACAATCTCAGCAGAATCTTGGGTATTTGCTAAAGCTAAACATAATTCATCCAAACCTCTCATATGCCGTCCCCTCCCTTTTCCATAAACACGAACTACTACGTACTAGCGTGGCTTGAATTATGGCGACTAATTAGTCATAAAAAAGATCTGAGGAAAAGAACACTTTTTGAATTGACTCTGTCGCTCCTCTTAACCTGTCTCCCTCCCCCTCAGACAAACAGACGCACACCCCTGTCCTTAAAAAACATTCAGTTTTCACAGACCTGTGCTCCTCATCCACGGATAGATTCGGAGGTTGTTTTCGTTGTTTTGATGGTAGACCTTCGGCTCCTCTTTACCACTGCTTTGCGCTTTACAGAGATCGCCAGCGCTCACCATGGGTAGACTCGGATGGTCAAACAGAGAGCTGTGCATGTTCAACGAAACAGCTCCCAGCTCATACGCAGTGGGGTACATGCCTTGAGTCTGGCTGGAAAGGCTAACACCGTTAGTGTACATGCTCGACAGGGAAACAGAAGATGTAGAAGAGACCGGTGCACCGGTACAAGCCGAGCCGTAGCCGCTGGCCCGCTGCGAGCTGCAAGAAAAGGCGCAAGAAGTTTGCTCGGGAAACACGCCTGTAGAGAAGGCTGAACTCGCCACTTGGTATTTGGAAAACAACGCGTTCGCATAATACAATGAACTCATAATTTGAAAAGTGATTTATATGCCAAGAAGTTTTAGTGTCGGTTTTACGAGGTCCAATGATATATTACAGAATTACAGTCTAGATTTACACCAAAAATCACCCCTTTTTCCTCTGGGGCCACGTGATGGGCAGCACGTGATGAAATATCCTCCAATGGGAGTGCGTCTTCCCAGAGCCTCGTCTAATCTGGAGAAGGGCTTCGCAGCTGACCATCCACATAAATTTGTTAAATTATTCACTTACAGCCAACGGTACCTACAGTCAACACAAACGCACAGGAGAACACACAAATCGATAGGCTATTGAGAAGGATTCTGTAATCACCTAAATCTGTGTCAAGCAATAAATAATTGTGGGTTGCACAAACTTATAAATGAGTTCAGGTTGTCCAGATTTAGGAACGTGCCTCCTGTTTGGGAGGCCACCACACAAGTAACAAGAAACCTATTTATTTCTTTATTGATTTTCAACACTATTTCCTCTTGTCACCGCTCCTGCGCATACCCCAATCTCATCACTGAATTTTTGCAACGTCTGTACAGTGTGTCCGTGTCAAGAGCAAGAGCAACCCTTACTAGTTCCTGCTCCAAAGCATCCCTTAAGCTTTAACAGTCACCGCCAGATAGCCATTTCCATGGCGACGGACTGGTTCAGTGCACCCCAAACAGTTTCCATGTACATACTTATCAAACATGTTCACGCGAGAGCTCTGAATCTTGTCGTGTAACTTACTTGTTTGAGAAGCCCACATACTCTGTATGACAGTAATTCACCTGACACGATGCGCTCCCATAACTCAAATACCCACATTTAACAAAGACCAGCAAGATGAGATTTCGTTTTAAGAGATTTTTGAAGTAGATTCACGATAAAACCTGGTCTGTTTCTGTTTAGTGGGGTATTATACAGTGTCGTGTTACAGTGTTGGTCCGAGTAGGGTTTTCAGTTGTGGTTTTACATAGTTCACGCATCTAACTGTAAATCAAACCTCAGACCACACTGCATGACTTTTCTGTTTCATTTTTTTATAAACGCGTAAAGACTCATTTCATTGTACTATTCCATGTTTGCGCTTATAATGATTATTTGAAATTAAGGCCTATGTTTTGACATAAACAACATCTTGTCTGGTAACCCAAAGTTTTTGATTTGAAGCGGACCTTAGAAACGCTCGTTAATGAGAAATGATGTCGAGGATACATGGTGCTAGCGATTGTAGCTTATAAACTTTATTGTGTCCACTTTCTGCCGGATCCCTCCAGTTTTAGACACTAGAATACAGTTAACAATGACAACATAACATATAGTCATCTACTTCAGTAAACCTGAACCACAATAATTGGATTCATAGTAAACATGATGACATCATTTTCAAAATTCTTTTTTTATTATGTTTATTCATTTTTATAATCCACTGTGCGCATGCTTACCCCATGAAAGGAAGACAACAAAAATACCATCGATTTAAGAAGAACCAAAGACGTGTAAAAAGAGATTCTACGGCATAAATAGGCAGTTTCATGTTGTTGGAAGTCATTAATTTCTACGTCATCATCATAACATATAAGTGAGAATAGTTAAAAGTGCACCATTTAACTTAAAAACTATACAGCTGCCAAGGTAATTGTTAATGACAATATCCTAACAATAGAAACTTAAGTTTCACGATAATTATTTCACAAAGAAAGGAGACTAGCTTTAACACTATCATACTCTCTGAACAACAGTTAAAAAGTAGAAATGCCTCTTGTCCTTCGTCTTCCTGAAGTTCTGTGGTCACCACATTAAGTGTGTAGTCATTCGTCTGGTCCCAGTCATTTTTTTTCTGCTCCTTCCTCGAGTGAAAGATGTAACCACTCGACTTGATTAAAATGTCTCTGTGAGACAATCCTCCCATGCAAACACCGTTATTCTCTTCGCCATTGTCTGTTTTATTTTCCCTATTTATTCTTTGCCGTTTTGATTGACTGGCACACGTAGTGTACACTCACACACACACTCTCTCTCTCTCTCTCACACACACACACACACACACACTCGCATCCGCTTTACATTTGTTTTGCCTTGTCGCAGTCTTCGCCGGCTGGCTGTGTCCCGGATGCCTGTTCTTTCTCCCGTTTCTCTTTTTCGATCTGCTCTTGTTCAGACTTGCTGCTTGGAAACTTGTCCTTGTTGTTTTCTTTTTTCCATTTCATGCGACGGTTCTGAAACCAGATTTTGACCTGTCGTTCTGTCAGTCCCAAAGCGTGTGATACCTCAATCCGTCGCTTGCGCGTTAGGTAGGGGTTGAAGAGAAACTCTTTCTCGAGTTCCAGCGTCTGATACCGGCTGTAGGTCTGGCGGCCTCGCCTCCGTCCGGCAGCTACTGGCAATAAAGAAGTTTACAGATGTTAGACAGTGCGCACAAAACGCGCCAATGCGTAATTTTACAAGCAAGTTCAAACATATTCGTGAACCAACATTCCACAAAGGCATCTTTCACGCGAAACGTACATCTACCGTACATAATCGCAATGCATTATTAGTTTATGGGTAGCTTTTAGTGTACCATGGAGACTCCCCACAGCCTAACGCAGTAATTAATGTAAAAGCTCCGCCATTACAGATATAAGTAGGCTACCTCAACACTAATACACAGTAACGAGCAATACTAACCCCGCAGTAGAGTCGTCAAAAAGCAGTCTATACTTTTTCACGTGTTCAAGGATTAGGCACAGCCATAAATGACATAATCATTGTGAAACGACCACTGTGTAGTGAAATAAACTCAGGGCTCACTGTAAGTCGTTAAAGGCTGCAGTAAAACTTTGACCTGGGTGAGAAGTGAGAGATCAGCTGTGGGGCAAAGTCTCACATATGGGAACAGCAAGAAGAGAAGGGGCTTTCTCTCGCCCTCTTCTTCCTCTCTCCCACTCTCCTGTCTTTCTATGGCAGGGTCATTAAACTGTAAAGTGATTCACAAGTTTTGAACACCATAAAACAATAAAAACGGCCATTGTCCCCCCTCCTCTCGTGCACACAGGAAATGCAATTCTAAACCTAAATTGCACTCAGACTTTTTTTTCGTGTGGCTAACCCAGGTTTCTGTCACTTCCACAAACACACACAACGCGAGTCGGCCGGCTTTTCTGTCTACCGAGGCTCACCTTGAGGTCGCATCCACGGGAACAGCTGTGTGGGCGACGGACTCTGCTCTGTGTTGTCCGTCTCGTCGCCGATGCCCCCCGCGGCGAGCTTGCAGTCGCTAAACTGAACCAAGTCGGCGTCTTGAGCACTGAAAAGCGTTTGCCTCTGGAGAGCATCATAACCGTAGAAGTTACCCGGCTCGCCGTGACAAGTTACTGCACAGGGACTCTGCTGGTAAGGAGCTGCGGAGAGCGTGGATGCGCCATGGTGATAAAATTCCTGAATCTGAGGGGCATGCTGGAAAGTGGCCCCGGTGCCTGGACCGTACACGACGGTGGGTCTCGTCCCTAGGTCCTGAGCAAATCCGCACTCGTAATAGTTTGGACGCAGAGTGTCTCCACTTTTGTATTTAGTGAAGAGAGAGTTGACGAAATATGAGCTCATCTTTTGATGTTGTTGTTGGTGCTGATTTTGCTCAAGAGTTTGCGTTTGAATGTCTTTATATCAGCGCAGAAGCTTCAGAGAGTTGTCAGTTTCACAGTTACTGAGGTAACAAACAATGCAGCAGCCAAGCCTTGATTTCCGAAAACTGAACGGTTTGCGTTTGTATACCTTTGTTAAAACAACTTAGCTAAAGCTTCCATAGTCATGTCCCCACTGTAGAGTTCCAGCATCACAATTCCGGTGAAGGGTGCCAGTTCCCAACCAGTTTTTCTATGATTTACTCGGCTGCAAATGAGAAGTTTCATATTTTGCTGTGTGTTTTCACGATCATTTGCATCTTCTATCGGATCCTCGTTCCATTGGCTTCTCGCATCCCTGTACGGACACCGCTCTGCGCGATTCTGATATGAAGGGAGTGAGAGAATGAAAAAGAGAGAAAAAGAGAAAGCGAGGGAGAGAGAGCTGAGAGGGAGAGAGCGCGAGGGAGCAGGAGAGGGAAGGGGGGCCAAGGGAGAGAGAGGAGGGGAGAATATGCACATTAATATGTTCAAGCGGGTAAGTTAATGAGAAATCTGCCGCTTTGCATCAGATCAAGTGCATAGCCTCTGTTCCTCCCCCCACTCAACTTCCCCACTCCAAACCCGTTTGAAAGATTGATTTTTTTTTTTTTTTTTTTGCATGTTCATCACAGACGACCTAACGTGATGCATATTTAGCCGTTAATTTCCAAATCTCTAACGAGGTCGAGTCTCCTTTTTTAAATGTCAGGGTCGAGACGGCCAATTTTAAAAGGTACACGATTTAATTGGCATCGGTTTAAATACATCCTTATAAGAACGTTTAAACTTACAAAATCATCCTCTGCAGCGACCTAGGCGCGCGCATCGAAAATAAGCGAGGTGGTCATATTTAATATTCTGATAATTGTGCGTATATAAATATATTTACAGAGATATGAGGATGTTGGAATTGACCTGCACGTCAGGTGTAATGGCAAAGGTGGTTGTAAATGGTTTAACAAACTATAAAATGCAATAAACGCCCCTACTGTTTCTTGTAGACGTATAGCATCAAAAAGCTGTTAGGTTTTTATGAGGTTCTGCGACCGGTGCAGTAAATGCTTCATTCCGGATTTTATCCATGCAGAAATAGTAAGTCCTTTAATTATCATTTTAGTTATGTTTTCCATACAGTCTGCCATTGTGTTTAGCTTGAGTAAATCTGATTAACATTACCTAGAAAATCCGAGACATCAGAAGTACCGTGCATGGTAAAATAAAAAGCAAAATCAGTAGTCCAAATAAATTAATTAAAATAAAGGAGTAAACAAACAATAAATGTTAGGTGGTTTTAAAAATGTTTCTGAGTTAGTTTTGATTTGGGAGAAAAATGTTGAATTCTAAATCACAAAAAGATTATAGAATTATGTAACGTTTCAGGTTTTTAAAACATTTAAGAGTTTGTATTTTATTAAGTGGAACAATCAATATTTGTATTTGCCATTTGTAAGCATACGTTGAATAAATATACTTATCTAACGCACAAAAATGTTCTCTATTTTTTAAATCCACACAAGACACATATGCTGTTGGTGCTTGTCATTTTACAACTTCATTTGCGTCTGTAATAAATTACTGCTGTGTCTCTCCTAAAATCATCACCTCAATGTGACGAATCCTTTTGAAGTTTTATGTTGACTAGTTATATGACTAGTCAAACTGAATATTTACATTTCTGCACGTGAGTTATGTTTAATGTCAGTGTTTCTATATTGCAATCTTAATCGTAATCATCATGCACATCTTGTTGTACACTTAAATGTTTATCTCTTAACAAGGACACAGGGTTCACCGAGCGTGAATCTCGTGAAGCTTACGGTTCGGCTTTAGTCGAACCTAGAACTACGCATGCTAAATAAAATATAACGCATGAGCACTACATTTTATTGTAAATACTTTCTGTAATTCTGCATTCATAAATATGTCGGTATATAGTGAATCTAGTAATAAAATGAATGGTGTATCATAGTAGCTATTATATGTTTTGTTTGTTTCTTTGTGTGTTTCTTTCTTGTGCACAATTTAGATTCACTCCAACAACAGTAGTCAAGTAATGTTTGCTTTTTTTACTGTCAATAAAATGTTTGCTAACCCAAGTTTTGTGTGGTGCCTTTTTATTTCATGGTGCTTAATCATATAATCATCCCATTATCATTTAAAACAATCCCTGAATCATCACATCTCAAAATATTTGGGTCTCACATAAAATGGAGCAGATATAAACAACACTGATTCCATTTCTTTTGAAATTGCTCTAATAGTAAACCAACCTGAAAAGTTTCAATCAACTATTTTATTATGATTACATGTTAAATCTGAATTAGCTACACAAATGTATAATTGATTATCCTAAGTGATATCCTAAGTTTTTGTATCCTAGATATATTTATTAGAGGAGAATGAGATAAAAAGGGTCTTCTTGTTTCTCAGAGTCTTTATCACTTAGATTGAAGAATCCTCTGAAGTTAATGTTCCTCGTCTCTTTCAATAGCTCCGCTGTAACAGAGGGAGATTGTGTGAACCTTACTTTAGTCAAGTGTAATACCGCACATGTCTGCAAATGTTATGGCCCCAATGCTTCCGGTTTGGGGGTGGAGGGTGGCCATCCAGTCGCTTTTTGATGGAACAACATTGCCATCAAGCGGCAATAGTCGGTCACTTCATGAGCAAATGCAGCTGTAATGAGACGGAAGTTCAAAAGCTAATGGTTCTATAAACAACGGACATAAAAACAGAATGAGCGAATTAACAGCTCAGTAAGTGCAAATTCAATGATGTTAAGTACTTATTTTCATTCTCTATAACAAGAAATCCATTTAAAACCGACCCTTGTAGAATCTAGTCATGTGTGTTTTTCATCATATCTAGAAAAGTAATTTAGGCTACATTGGATTGGAACCCTAACAATAATGTTAAACCATAAAAACAACGAAAGAAAGTTTTACTCCTGTCTAGTATTTTGTTAAATGTTTTAAACTGTATTAAGCATAACATTTAGAATAAGACGCAGTAGAACTCCGTCCGTGATATGCAATTTTTTATTTGGATATCACTGTTTTAATGTGAATGTAAAACTACTATTACCGCTATTAATAGTACAATCACTGGCCTGCTGCTGCTGATACTAGGCTGCTAGTACTAATAACAACAACGGACTGATAATAATACGCTGAAGCTAGCGGCCTCGCATTATATTTTTTACTTGCACACTTTTAGAAAAAAAAATAAGACCACGAAATAACATTTCCATGCATAAATGTTTACTTCTCCTCTTTTCAGTTGGGCTACATTCTTCTACTGTAAGGCCAGCATCACTAAAATACAGTAGTATTTTATTCATTCTTTTATTATTTTATTCATCACCATTGTCATGTTGCCTTTCCTTTTAATAATTGTCGATACTGACAGTCTTTAACCTTCTGGTATTAGAGTTAAATTATAGAGTTTTTTTTTTTTGGAAAGAAAGAAAAATATTTACAATATTATTTATTAGTAGGGTTTATGGCATGTATGTAGTTATATTACACTACCACCAAACCACACACCACCATATGGCCATGATTATTACGTTTAGCTATCATATAAAATAAAACAGATTTAATAAACTAAACGTACTTCGGGTTACGTTTCAGGGAATCCATATTTGGCGAGATTTAATGTAATGTGTGGTTTAATTTTGAGAGAATTAAAGATATCTCTTTAGCAACCGGCCTTTGTATCACTAAGACACAATCGGATGTGTACCCACAAAATGGCGAAGTCGAGCCCTGTCCCAAAGGTTGTAAACAAATTAACGTTGGTCATCCCAGACGTCTCGCCAGAAATCCTTTTTGTGGCAGTTTATGGCCCGCTATAAGCGCTGTAGTGCGTTCGGAAATGGAACAAAGGGTGGGCGTCGATTGAATTGGACTCAGGGCTCTCATGTGGAAGTCCAGATCTCACCCATCCCGACCCCCTACTCTGTAAGGAATCTGGACGCCTAAAGAACAAACGCTGTACACAATAAACGACAAATGCGAGAAAGGGGAAGAAAAGAACGGGCTCCCCCAACGGAGACAGTGTTTACGCAAATTATTTGCCTTACAGTTATTATAATCCTGAAACGATTTTCACATTTCTTACATTTTATTTCTCGCGTAGTGTTTGTTTTACAGCCATTTAGTTCTTAACCTTCAGAAATGTATACCCTATAAAGTTTTATTACAGTCATATTATTTTATTGCGGCACACCACATTGAATTTCTTTCTCTTTTTTATGACAGTCGACTTCCCATTTCCTCCGAACATCGAGCGTACATCCTTTCTGCAGTTTGTTTCCTTTCAAAACACCAAAATAAAGGGCGTTAATGGCGTGGCAGGACTCAAAATATCTTCTCAGTTCTACAATCACCAGGACAGGCTTTTGCTGAATTAATATGTGACGAAGACTGAATTCGTGCACGCATCTGTGAGCCAGGACAACTGGCAATGTCTTCAAAAATATTTAATTGCTACAATCTGTGGAATGCAGATCTTTCTTAAGCTGTCTTCTTTACTTCCTAATTTGAAGTTGAAGCAATTACACAATTGTCATATTTTTTCTAGTCTAAATTAATATCCAAATCATTGTATTTTGTGTAGTCTTATTCAATTTTTTCATCCTATAGAACTGTATGACCATATTTGCCATCGCATTTGACACTACACGTTTTCTCTGTAACAGTGGGCCTCGGGTCTTACATTATTGAGCGTCTAGAACTTCAGAGTCTGAAACATTTAGACCTACCTTATCCCTTTTAGTTTGCATAATTTATCACGCATCGCCTCTGCAGGCAAAATATCCTTCTCAACTCTTGATGCATAACGTGCATCTGGAGGATGCGGTATAGCCAAATATAACACCACAAGTATCATTGGGAAATCAAATAATACGTTAAGAAGAGAGCCAAAGCAAAGATGAGTCATGGTTACTCTCAGTAATTCTTCTTTCCACATATGAGCTGCACGTTTCTTCATTCCGATTCAAGATGAATGCTCGAGCGCACGATAGCATATTTACAACACATGAGTCTCATTATAAAATGCAGTAAACATTCAAGTAGTACTACAGCGTGTCCTTCGCTACAGCACAAAAAGGATGAGTTAAAATTTGGGCTGGTATAGGATGAAAAACATTATTAGCAAGCACGCCAAATAAGTAATGAGTTGGCATGTGCTATAATAATAATAATAACGACAACAACAATGGTAGTGATATAACGCAGCAAAAACCTTAGTTAGGCAAAAATGTATGCCAGTGTGTCGAGCTAGTATGGATAGCACATGCAAGTCGTCCACAGCCACGCATATTTGTTTTAATTAATTGATGAACTAGTTTCTGCTGCAGTAATACATCAGACTGTGCACTCATTTAGAAGGGAAAAATTACATTTTAAATTATATTGTATTTGGGTATCTTTCACCAACCTGCATATTAGCTCTGTCCATAGGAATAACAAAACGTGTGTGGTCTATGTGTAAACTTTTAATGAGTCCAGCATCAACAGTGCAACAGCACAGATTAACAACACAAAACAATAACAAAAGAGACAGACCAGTCGTGTACAAAACAATTGAGATCTTGCGTTACGGGTTAAAATCCGGTGATGTAATTATTTGTCTTTTAATAGATGTACAGAAGCCATGAAACAACCGTGTTAGAAGCTAGCACAAAAAGTCTGTGTGTGTGTGAGTGTGTGTGTCTTTCTTGAATGGGCGTGCATTAAAGAAAGTGTGAAACTGTTGTATCTTACAATTTAAGGAGTAACTAATTGGCATGTGAAGATAGCCGCGCTCAGCTTCTGTTAAGTGAAATCACAAAAACAAAATAAATCTCTAAACCAACAAAGCCATATGAAGATACGAGCAAATACAGAAAAAAAACATCACTGACAATGGACAACGGACATGATTCTGGACATACACACGAAACGTGTAAACAAAATAGGTAAAATAAAAGGTTACGTGTATCAGCTCATTCAAGTATTAATTATTTTTGAAATTCTTTTTACAACATATAAAACATTCCATTTAAAAGAAAAAATATTAACGTATTTACAATAAATTAAAACAACAATCCTTACATAAAACAGCTTGGAATTAATACTAGCTTTTCCAATAACACGTTATAAAACTACACAATACGAGGCATGCGCAAATTTATGTAAACAACTGCGACCGAATCTGTATTAAAGGTTGTTATACATTTAAGCACGAATTAATTCTATGGTTACTGACACGCTACAAATACATACACTCGGAACCTGCACTCTAGTTTTCAAAAGAATACATTTGGGATATTTAATACTCCGCGCAAAAAAAAAAAAAAAAAAAAAAAAAGAAGAAACAAAAAAATTGTCAGGCAAACAAATCGTTTAATTTCTGTATAACGACTTGAGTTTGATTCTTGATTTTGACCCAAAATGATAAACACTGTTTGAACGAAACTATATTAGGAGCTATAGCCTAAAAAAATCTGAAAGAAAATGTAGAAATTATTATTGATACATTCGAATTAACCAAGACATTTTACAAGTGTGCGTTACCACAAATCTAATTTATAATATCGTAAACTTCAAAAAGTTTTCTGAAAACCGTTAGCATACGCACATTTCAATAACCGTTTCACAAATGGTGTAGACACGACGAACTAAAGGCTGTTTTATTCCGCTCTGATAATAATAATAATAATAATTTTTAAAACAGAGCTCACGTCTTCAGCAAACACGTGAACATGCTTTACAGATTTCTTCCCTTGTATATTGAATGAGGCTTATGTTTTGTTGAATACATTTTATATCAGCACACGTCTATGACAAAAGGAATGATGAGAAATGCAGAATTATAGAGAACAACTTTATAAAAAGCACAATATTTCAGCTGTTCTTAACCTGTTGAAACAGTTCCTTATCACCTGTTTATTTCCTGATGAAGTGTGTCTTTCGCACAAGTCATAAAATGCAATAAATGAAGGGAGAGATGGCACGACGTTTCCCCCCTCTTCTGCATCCTCTCACCTCTTCCTTGTACTCTATATGTTTAACACTGTCCAGTCATGCGGAGAATGGTATGTGAGTGCGTGAGTGCGTTTTCTTTTTGATGCAATAAAACCTTCTTGCATCGGCTTCCAGATTTAAAAGACTCTTTGTAAAATGCTTGGACGCCTGGCACCAGTCAGCGTTATTATTCTTTGGGCTGGTCCTTATTCATTTTCTTCATTTTCATCCTTCTGTTTTGGAACCATATTTTCACTTGTCGCTCTGTCAAGTTCAGCAGGCGAGCTACCTCGTGTCTCCGGTCTCGGGTGAGGTACATATTGAACAGAAATTCCTTTTCTAGCTCCAAGGTCTGATATTTCGTGTATGGACATCGCTTCTTCCGGGATGATCGAGCGTGTAACCAATTTGCAGATGGGTCGTCTGCAAATGACAGTCAAAAACAAGAAGAACAGATCATAACATTAGAACAGAATCCAATATGAAACTGGAAACACATTTCACAATGCACTCAAAGTTACAGCCTTCACGAAGGCTGAATATTATTAAAACAAAGTGCTTTAGGGCGCCATAACAAATGCTTGAAAACCAACACCATGATTGATGAAAATAAAAGAAAGGGAAGGAAAGCAATTTCATCCTATTAACTTGATACGCAATAATAAAAAAAAATAATAATGTCTCTATGCTTAAACTGCAACAACTTTGTACACGAGGCCATCTAAATTCACCTGTGCATAATCCATGTCATCTATCTCCCTGCAACGGAGAATGGGAAAGCAATGAGGAAAATATAAATAAGAAATAGACTGAGGGGAAAGAAAGGTTTCATTTTGAACTCTACAGGGATTGTAACCATACTGGAATGCACTGTAAAATGTGGTCACTTGTGACATGAGATTATCTCCTTTTTAGGGAGAAATGTGGGATGAATTACGGAGGAAGAGCATCTCTAACGAGGCGTCTTCTCCCTCAGTGGTTTGGTCGGGAATGCAGATGGGAGGCTGAAAAATTTCCGCTGTGCTGACTTTTGATAACATGCACATGGAAAAGCTTGAATGCTACAGCGACTTGAGATTCGCTGTGATGACGAAATTGATGTCACCTGTGCACGTCTTCCGTACCTGTGTGGGTACAGTGACGTCAAAGAGAAAATTTCCACCATGTTGGTGCTTCATACTCTATTAGAGTGCATGAAAAACTTTCAACGTTTGGCACATAACTACACTTTTTAGGAGCTCAGACAGTCTAACGGTGTAGCGTGCTAATAAAAGCCTCGTATTTGTAAATATGAAGTTGTTTCCCATCTTATACGTGGAAACTTCATCGCTTTTGCCTCAAGACACACACATCAGCTTTCTACGATATCCTAAATCTTATGACGCAATTGTATTTTCACACTGATGGAATGAGATACACGCATGTAAAATGATTAATGCGAGTGTCATGTCAGCTAGAGGCCTCGCGGACAGGTCTGTATAACTTGCGACTTGCGAGACAGGACAGAGACCTGATCCCTAACAATGAAACACTAAGAGGGTCATGCTATATGATGAGGAAAGTGACGTGCGTTTCCGTGAGTAAAAATTAATCAAAATCCACAAATTAGCTACACAAAGTTTAGAATTTAATTTATTGCATGTAGGCAATTTGATCAAAATGTTTTCCAAGTTAATGCACCTCTGACCTTAGGATTTCATTTGGACTGAATCGTATTTTACAGTGCGATTTTTTTTAACTCAACATCCCAAAGAGCTCACGTACGATTAATGGGGATGCTGGCTCTTCTGATAACTTAATAGACTTGAAAGCTATAACTTTTTCCTTCTCACGGGCAGCCATGAGCACAAAGCGGGACGTGTAACTCCCAACATCATTGCCTTTGCCTACAGTTTATTCTGGAATGCCGCCCGGGGTAGCACATTGGGGATTTCTATTGCGCACAATTCCATTAGTTCACAGTGCTGCAGCCTATTTCAAGGATTAAAATCAATGGCCTTTTTCAAACTCATTGCGACAAAATCAAAAACGATCGTTGAACGAATCCCTAAGAATTAAAATAGGCTACATTTCTACTTGTTGAAATATTTTGGCAATAAACAAACTTGCACGGGTATGAGCTGGATTTAGCTATTCTATAGATCATTCTCTGCACCGGTTCAAACCCACTCTTGAGGGAGCTCAAGAACAGGCAAACAGGTCAGGGAAAAATATACAAATCCCCCAGCAGCCAGATTTACAACTAAAACATATTTATGCAGTACTACGTTTATTTTGTGGTACTCAAAGTATACCTTGATATAGGGATTATATACAGTCAATAATATTTAAACAGGAAAAAAAATAGATTAAATAAATAAATTCAAGTTTCGGATTAAATGCGAATAAATATTTCACTATTTTAGCTAACCAAGAACTACTAAACATTAGACTAACATTTACACTATATTAGTAGTTAAAGTTAAAGACGCTTTGGAGTCTTTGCACACACACAAAAAAAAAAGCTGTTTACAGCCGACCCAAAACTGGCTGCACTGGTGCACTAAAGTGCACTGACGCGCAAATAAGGGACTCTAACAAAGATGCAAAGAGTATATATCTTATACGAATATACTAAAAGTTACTCAATAATGAAATAAACGCAAACAATATCACAGGAAACGTAAAGCTTGTTTTGTAAATGTGTGAAACATCTACGTAACTGCAACCAGGCAAAGCAAAACAGTCCTCAGCGATGCTATACAGGCTATGTATAGCATGGCTAAATCATCTACGTAAAAATACAGATTCAATAAAAAAAAAAACTGCATAGCGAAGACTTGAGAATGCTATAATCATACTTGGCTGCACGAGGTGTCTGTTGCTCTCAGTTGCTTTTCTAGTTTTATGACAGCATTAAACGCTTTACAGAGTGTTCACTTCCTAGGTTTATAACTTACTTTGATCCGGTCCCTCTTTGTCCTCGCTGCCTTCGCATATGTCCTTATTGTCTTCAAACCCGGCGCTGTGACTAGAATTCATTTCTCGTGCCGTAGAGGACTCCAAGATATACTCATGCTGCCCAACTAGTTTCGGTGGTTCCCCGAGATGTCCCAGGAGCGGCTCCATCTTGACCTGTCCTTGCCCAGGCAGAGGCTCTGCTCTCGGAGCACAGTCGAGCCATGTGCGGAGGTATCGAGTATCCGTTGAAGGCACTGGCTGCGTCGGTATGTACGGATGGTAGACCGCGGGTAAGCCATTGGACGCGTGGGAACTGAATGGGCTCCAAGACGAACTGAACACTGGAGGCTTGGGCTGGAAGCTACAAGAGGGGAACTCGGGATGCTCGCCGGGTCCCGGTTGTCTAGCGCTGGAGTACTGTACATTGGAGAAGCGGGACGCGTTCGGATCTTCTCCCTCATGACTTATGATAGAATCGACATAGTAGTTGCTTAGAGTTCCAGAAATGGACATTCTCGGACATTATATAACGTACTGTTCATTAAAGGGAAAACATGTACAATAGAAATGTGCTTTACTCCCCTCTTTACGGTACTCCTCTCTACTCGCTCGCCAACGAAGTAGAGCCGGGCTGATGTGGTGTGCGCTTGGAGCGAAGTGATTGGTCAGACTTTTTTCGCGAGCCTGATAAAGCGTCAATGGGGTGTAAATCAATCCGCCAAGAGGCTGTACGGAGCTCTCCTCCTTCTGCGCTCTCTATATTTCCCATCTAAATAAATTGTCTTGTTTATGCAATATGCAAAATGGGAGCGTGTCCATATATCTCCAGATATCTACAAGCAGTCGGGAAAATGTCAACTTAAATTATGAAACGTTTTGACATTATATACGTTTTTAAAAACGCATATGCAGGGCAATGGCCCACAACAATAAGAGAGAGAACATTTTTGTTTTTCAATTGATGTGACATTATATCGTGATAGCATAAGTGCTTAATGGGAGCTTGATCATATTTGTTTGATAAAATATATGACAATGTTTAATATAGGCAATTTATCGAGATATTTAACAAGACTTTGAAAGACACCACAAAAACCGAATTAACGCGGTGACGTCTGCTTATAAAGTTTACTCAACCGATTTTTTTCACTAAAATATTTTATCCCCCCACGTGTTTAGACTGCTAAACCTCTGAGGAGGCAAACCTCTTCCTTCTTGGAGTAATAGGAGTATGTTGAGATAATGAACAGCTTTATTGGGAAATTAACAGTCATTTTTTGTTAACGAGGGTATTAAACACCACCGTGCGACAATCCCCTTGTATTTATGGAAGAAACTACTTGAACTTTTTTGGTCGTTTAATACTATAATAAAATACTACATCAGGCAGCTTTGATTTTTATAGGCCTGATATACTGCCTGTGGCGAGGACCGTGAACGACTCCGCTGTAGTATTCCATCCATTCGCTCATTTCACACACACAAATAAACAGATTTTCTTTTTTTTTTATCACTTTATTCAGATACACACCAGTCCATTTTGCTCTCTCTGCAACATTTTGCTACAGAAATTTTGAATTGTGTTTGCAAATGTTTCAGGAAGGATTCCACTCTCTGTGGCCAATGTCTTGGACCATCAATGCATGGTAATACAATATAACAGTGATTTCAGCACTTGCTGTGCCCAATAAATAGTTGCCCCTAAAATGCAAGAATGGATATAACTTACTATGCTGTTGGGCCTCAGTAAAAGTGCAATAGCAAATTTACACAGTTATTACGTGTACTGTATAGCTCACTAAAAAATAGACAATTAAAACTGTTACCATCTTAGCTTCGTGCTATGTTTATCACAACGCCCTTAACCACGGATAAACGGCATGTTGCATAATAAGATAGATTTGTGCAGTAAGTTGCGCTGTAGAATCTCTAAAACCACTTGAAAGGTTAACACCAGGAAAAGGCTATGCACCTAAATCACAACTTAGCCGTTTTAAAAGGCATTTAACAACACCCTGTAAAAATAGCAACTCGTCACCGGTGCATTAATTCACATAATGTATTTAAGAATATATGCTTTCTGTTGGAATTACTGGAGAAACGTAACATAATCTAAAAACATGTGTATCGAAAGCTACACATTAATTCTATATAGTAATCTATTTAGATCGTATTTCCATACGTTAAATTAGGCCTCTATACCATAAAGTTTCTTTTAGTAGAATTTGTGTTTAGAAGTCTGTTAGCCGTATGTGACCACAGAAAAATAAAATTTGATCTAACATATTCTGTTTATAAAGAAACAACGCCTTTTCATCCAAACAAATGTTAATCTTCGAGATGCACCTTAGCACACGTAGCCTATTTGCAAATAAATATCTATTAACAAGAATACCGTAATTTTTAGGACATTTTTGAAATCGTTATAGGGTAAGGTTCCTGTTACACATCATTATCTTCCTTGTAGGTATTCTGGATACATTTGATATTTAAATATATAAGTATGAGTATGAGTAGTCATAGTCAAGGCATCAATAACAAAGAGATTAATGTATCGTTTACAATGAAAAGTTTAAAATGTCTTAATTTCAACTCCGTTATATAACTATTTTAAGTAACCCAAACATCTAAACACCTAAACATAGTACTGAGAGAAGAAAAGTTGACCTTAACTTTTAAACTAGACGTCTCACCTTCAATATGGAGTGTTTCTTGTATCGAGTGGGCCAGTGCTGTAATATAAATTTACATGTTGCAAGAAATCGTAAAATACATATCTTTGTTCTTAAGGACAACATTTTATTAAACTAATTTCGCCATATTTTATTCTGGTATAGCCTACTGATGTCTTCAGCAATGATAGCATATTGATCAATATCGTTGCTCGCTCGCTTTTAGTCACCACAAGCAGGCACTCTGCAAACCACACAATGTACAACATAAATCATCAACAAATACAATTTTACAAAGTTTTCTACATCAAAACTAACTTTTTCTTTATTCTAAAAAAAATATCACAGCTAATAATATTTTTTATATGATGAAGTCTATATGACAAAAAAAAAATCTGTTGTGGATTTGTCACTAATTGTCACTAACAGCTTATAAGACGACCTAACTGATCAGATGTTCTAAACGTATTTAAAAACGTATAAATCTATTGACAATTTTTAAATATATCAGTGTTGAGGCTTAAAACATGCAAGCCGTTTGTTGGGTCAATTTATTGCTGTTTTAGCAAAATTATTTATTTAAAAATGTAAATAATTATAACAAAGAAAAATCTTTAAAGATCTGTTGAAGACTGCACTGGCAGGGTAGTCATACACAAAGCATCACAAAAAGCTTAAAGTGAAAATATACAAATGAAACCATAAAGACATAAAGAATACACACAATACACCTAATACAACAGTAAATGCATTATCAACATTCTACACGGATAAGATCAAAAGAAACGCGTTTTCATAAATTATGTTTACAAAAAACTAAATATATTAAGTGTGTGAGTGTGTGTGTGTGCAGCGTGTTGTACAGCATAAAAGCTGTTTATACTTAAACTGCTAAATTTCAAAGGTGATTACAATTGATTAACATAACATTTCCTAAAACATTTGAATAGCCTAATTATGTAACATATTAATAATGGTGGAAAACTGAATAGTATTTTATTAGCCTATATAATTGAGGCATTGTGTTGGAATTTTTAAAGCGTAAAATGTATTTTAAAATCGCACAAGATCTGCCAACTCGCCAGCATTAAGTAAAAAACAGGCTATTTTGAAAATGGAGGGGAAAGCTATCGAAGAAAAACGTTGTGGATTAACAGATTTACAAAATTACTAGCGCTTACAGCCAAGTTTTCATCATTAAAAGAAAAAATTATATAATATATATCACTGTTAATGGGCGTGTAAGTAATATGTAAAAGAAAGAAACAACACGATGTAATGATTGCAATAATAACATTAACATGATCCGTAAGAATTGCTCGTTAACGAGGATTGTTAGATCAGTATTTTCAATGAAGTCAACACTATATCCTCATTCCACGTTAAACGGACAATGGTGTATTTAACTGGAGCAATTCAGGCAGTTTCAGGTTCCTGTGAAATTAAACGTCCAGCCCAACAACTTGAAACTACCTAAATCACAGACCAGCTTGGTCTTCTCCGTGTTCAAAGGCAAGACCTGAAAGCCTGCCAGCAGTCTAGCGTCCAAAAGTACTGAACCAGATGAGCACTCATGTTTCAGTGCTGTCCTTTAACAGAGCACTGCTTAACTGGGGAACCGTATTAGAGGGCAGTAGAGCTAAAATCTCAAGAAATCAACTGGAACATTTCTGACCCACTGCGGGGAAAGGAGATAGCAAGAACTGTTTAAAGACGTTGCTTGAAATAAAGTAATTTAAGTTCACAAGCATATCCGGTTCTCTCCAGACTGTCGGCAATAAAAGGGTCTATTGCCCCGTGTTATAAAATGAGGCCCCTGCCAGGCCAATGACGTTGGGGATTGTCCCATCTCAACATGGCGGTTCACCAAAGCAAAGACTCGCTTGGACAAAAGAGGAGGAACTGTAAAAAGTCAAGTAACATCAGCACATGTTCAGAATTATTTCTTACGCGCCGAAAACTCTCGAAAAGAATGGGAAAATGTAAGCAACTAATAGGCTACATTTCGTGTTCACTTAAATGAAACCTACAAAAATATAGCACATCTCTTAACACAATAGATTTAATAATACAAATCCTTCACAGTGCAAATTAACATACAAAAGTTTCAAACATCCATACCTAACATTCACATGCATTATCATTATATCCAGTTCATTCTTCTTAGTGCACATATTTTAGATACTCAAGAAAGCGCCATTCAAATACAGATCTAGTAACTAATGCAAACCTGAGAAATTTGAGATGCAGATGAAAGCAGAACTTAAAATGAATCCAGATGGGTAAAAATAACTTCACCTTTATAAATCCAAAATTCATTTGAATTTACAATAAATTAATTGCAGAGACAATATAATTAGAATTTTGATGCACTTACGTTATGTTTTATACCACGTATCTCTGGTTAAAAATTCTATACGCCAGCCTAGTAAAATTAAAAATAGTAACCATGTGTTTTATTGAATCAAATGGAATTTTTTCTAATAGGCTCTAATTTAGTCTACACCGAAAATTAAGTAGCCAACATCTGTTTATACATCTATTAATAAAGTTCACAGTCAACTCAAAACAGCAATTTAAGTTGGGGTTTTTTATTGTTACAATTACCAAATGCCTTTTCTTTTCATTGTAAGACTAAAGAAAGCTTCATACCATGTTCTTCCTCTCCAAACTATAGGTTGTAATAGGTAAATCTTGAAGCAAAGATCGGGGGGGGAAAAGTAGGGCTAATGTAACATTTAAAGCTTGTATTACAACTTCAAATTTGACCATTATAGTTCTACTTATTATTTCGAATCTCCTTGTCACAATACTAAATTAGAACACTGCCAATCGTACTTTCTACTGAATAAACGTTTTATGTTCACGAAGTGCAATCTTTATTTAAAAATGCACTGTTTTTCAAAACAGAAACTTAAAAAATAAATAAATATCACAATTGAAGTTATACATTCAACCATGCTTCAGCAGAAGAAAAGGAAATCTATGCCTTTTCACTCCAGTTTATATAAACAACATAAAAACAGTACCTGTGCTTGATGTAACCTCTCCTCTGATCATGGATTTTCTTTTAGGATTTATTTATTTTTTACTCGGTGTGTTGCATGCATAGTTATAAATAGCCCAAAAAAAAAACAACAACTGTTGTAACACTCTTTAACCTGTAAAAAAAATGTAAGGCTACTGGGAAAACATTGTTTAAATCTCGAAAATTACAAAATATTAGTCGCTGAAAAGTTGGCCAGAATTAAAACGACATCAGTAAACAGTGTCCATGGGCCTTGAATATGCCATGCTTACATCGAATAGCCAAAACGTCTCTTCTTATTTCGCTACACTTTTCCGTTAATCTTCATGCGAGTTATTAAATTTATCTCCCTTACATTTGCCTCATATTATGAAACACCGTAGTAAGATTTGACTTATCGTTTCCTCCCGTTAATCCATCAGAAGCAGCAGTTGTATCAATCCACTTGTACCGGATGATAGCTGCAATGATTTGTGCGCTGAGTTCGGTATTTTCAACCGTCTTACATAGCAAACTAGACAGTGAAACTTGTGCCAGGGTCCCTTGTCTGGTGCTCTCGAGTCATTTTTTTCAGTTTCATCCTCCGATTCTGAAACCATATCTTAACCTGGCGGTCGGTGAGATCAATGCTCCGGCTAATCTCCAGGCGGCGCTCGCGAGTCAGGTACATGTTGAATAGGAATTCTTTTTCCAGCTCTAAGATTTGGTGTTTGCTGTAAGGACATCGCTTCTTCCTCCCTGCTTTCGCCGACAGCCAGCCATTTGCAGCGTTTTCTAAAGTAACGTCTTCAGATAAAAAGAGAAAGAGAGACAAGGCTATTACACAGTCGTCCTTCACAGTAAGCAAGTAGCCACTGAGCTTGACGCTCGCGGCCATTACCTGGCTGTGTGTCCGACATTTTATGACAGGAAATAATGTCAGCACAGACTACGCACTGTGTCTGTGTTGGTCGGCGAGAGGGGGAGAGAGGAGGAAAAAAATGAAGAGAAAGGGAGAGAACGATGAATTGCATAAATATTGTAGTGCATATGTTCCAAATATGATTAATCCAATTGTATTTTGCAAATAACTGCTTCATAAATGGACTAAGGCAAAATATATATATATATATTTTTTTAAACAAGAAATAAAAATATACTGTCTCTCATATTCCAGAGGCTGAAAAGCAATGGCATTTTGGCACTTCTTTTTTTTTTTTTTTTTTAAGTTTCTTGAGTTACATTTCAACGTTACATTTTTTTGAAAGAGGTTTAACGTAATACAAAGTGTCTTTAAAAATGGGCCTACTGCACATTTCGGGCTAAACAAATAAAATACATAGGTTAAGTAAATATTCAAGACTTCGTTTAGACTATTTAGGGGAAATGGCAAACCAATTACACATGCACACACACTCCTTTTAGAAAAGTTTAGGCCTCTGTCACATTTATTAGGACGTGTGTGCTGGTCTAAAAACTTATTAGGATAATACAAATATATTTGCATAGCTGTTCTGAATTTTCTAACATTAGCCTACAGGCCTAGCCTCAAAAGCATAAGACACACTTATCCGTAATTATACCAAACCGCCAGCTCTGAATCCAGAAGTGACTTTCTTCGTTTCGCATCAATAAAACGTGTCCTAAAGCAATGCCACACCTGGCCCACACTAGGGTTTCCAGTTGACAATGGATCCTTCCGCTGTTTTGATGTTCTGAGAAACGACGTGCAATTTAGTCTGTCTGGGGTAATTCGGTGCAATAAATACATTTTCAAGCCCTGGATCTCTTTGTATCTCAGTGACTACACCCTTTAATTGCTTTCGGAAAGGGAAAAATAAAATCTTGTCTTGGTAGGCTATTTTATGGGCTTGCTTTGCCCACTGCTGTCTCTTTTAACCTTGTTTACCTACCTTGCGTTCCCTTTCTGTGAGTTTTATCGCTCCCGGTAAAGTCTGTCTGGACATTATTTGGCTCTGTGTCGTCTCTGCTTCTTTCACTGATGCTCAGTGTGGTGATGATGCTCCCGTTGGTTCTGCTTTCACTCCACTGGCTTGGGTATTTAGTGCATTCCGTCGGTAAATAACGCGTATCGGGCTTATTGTCAGTTTCTGAACAGGAAGGCGCGGAGAAAGACAGACTGTGCAACTGTTGGGAGTCTGAGTGGGAAGAGTGCGACGGACTCTCTGGATCCGTGTCGGTATTAAGAGACAAGAGTTTGTGTCCGGAGTGAAAATACGGTTCTGGACGATGGTTGTCAGTGCCGTTCAGAGAGCCCATATCTGTCATGAATCTGCTGAAGGTGGAGAAGTCGAGAGGCTGTCTGGCTTGCCCTGTTGGGTCCATAGTGAAATAGAAGGGGTCCTCTTTTCGACCTGAAACGCTGATGGGGCACGCACTGACATGAGAAACCTGGACAGGACTCAAGTGCGCTCCATCCCAGTGCACAGCTCCATGGAGAAACTGGTGACGCGGCAGAGCCATGGCTTATTCAACCGGGGAATTTCTGAATCTGCTTTACTGTCTGGAGCGCGATCGAATACGCCGGGGTGGTCCCGCTATTTTGGACTTGGCAGTCCTGGTTAGGACGTGACAATCCGTATGCCCCACGCAAAGGATCCTTTAGACCTGGGCTATCGAAAGTTTTCCTTTCAGAGAGTGTGACAATCACCGCAGAGAATATGTCGTAAAATGACATTGCTGGAGCATGTTTTGGGCCAAAGCAATGGTGTCCTTACTATTGGCTTTTCAAGCAGTATGGCGCACGTACGTTTCCTTCTGCTGCGAGCTCAATAGAGACTGGGGTTCACGGGCAAGCTCCTCCCCTTGCAGAACTGCTTAATTCAAGTGCTTCATCAAGCTTACATCCCCCCAAAATTTGTATTATTATTTTTTTTATTACAGTCACACCAGATTATAGGTTTGAATAAAAGTCTTAATAATCTTGTTGATTTTTTTAAAGATTAAAAAAATTATAATAATCAGTTATAGTCAAGGTGAACTAAATAAGTTTAGCACTATCTTTGCGAAATAGATCAGTAAAAAGAAATACTGTTAACAAATATTTAAAAATATAAAATAGGTCAATTCAATTTGCTGACAGTTAAACAGAAAATAACAACAAAAAAGACAAATAAACGCCGATGTTAAGATAAAATAAGAAACAAGAATACTCGAATTGATGCAATGTTTTTATTCACTGTACAAATTAATTTATTATTATCAGTAACATAGCTATTGTTTTTTTTTAGCCTACTTGGTACAAAGTATCCTAATTTTGTATTTTTTAAGAGGAACAAAACATATTCTGTGCCTAAATAAAATAGTAACATATTTGGGTAAATATTTACTTTTGGTGAATTATTTCAAAGTTACCAATAAAAAGGTTTTAGTATGTAGTACGTATCGGTATGTATCAGAAAAACAAGATAGGAGTGAGAACACAGAATATTTTACAGGAGTATCAAACATTGTAAAAACAGATCTTCAATATAATGTTTAGAAAGATGGGCTTGACGTAATAATCAGCAAATTCTGTACATAAACTATGTTAAATAGATAACGTTAAAAGACGTTTTTATTTCTTGTTTTAGATGGTAAAGCAATGCAAATCATTGTTTTTGGCGCATCGTGAATAACATTAACATCAAGCCACAAATCCACAAATGTTAGAAATGTTACACAAGTCGAAGCCTGAACCATTGCGAATGTATCGGCCCGGAATGCTCAAGTTGCGTATTTAATAGCAGCTTTTATCAATACAAGCACGTGAACCTCAGGGCCAAACCACGTGCTTCCTTAACTGCCGGACTGGGTTTTTGTGTCAAAATTAGTTATTTGCTTATGACATAATCCGCTAGATATTAGACTACAAAATAAACATGTCAGTATAGTTTCGGGATTGGCAAACACCGTTTTTCTGATAACTGCGCGCTCAGCGCATACAATTTAAAATCAAAATACACACTTTCATACTTGGTGTAAATAAGGTCTATTTAGCTTACATGCTACAATATTCTGCTGTCTTCGTTTCCCGAAATTAATGCTGTGTTTTGCAATTGATCTAGTGCAAAAAAATTAATATAAGGAAATAGTTTACAACAAATCTAAACAAAAACAAAAATAAGAAAATCGATGCTGAATATGATACAATAAACACTTGTCTAACACTGACATATGGTCCAATTTTTTACATTGATCAATCTATACATATCAATACACACCTATCTATAACTATCAGGACGTTGCATTCACAAAAGAAAGTGCTTAATCACTTGATAACCTGGATAAAGCATATAGTGATTAATAAGCAACTTAAAAGTCGGTGCGTGTACAAATGTAATATGCACTTACATTGTTCTCCAGCCGACTCTCTTTCACAACGGGAATAAAAACTGGAAAAATGTAATAAGTTGTCTTAAATCCAAATAGGTTCGACGCGAAGAGGCCTTTGGCCTTCGACGTCCCGTGAATGATTGCTTTCTTGCTGTAAAGATTTGACGTTGACATCACCTGTCTCGAGCAATTGTTTACTTTTTGTCTGGCGTGCTGCTCTCAAACTATTTAACATTTTCTAAATGGGATGCCTAACGATTTTTAAGAACATCCCAAATACCGTGCGCATTTCTTCCTTCCACTCCTTTTCTCTCGCAAATAGGCAGAAAGAAAAGGAACACTGATCGAATTTTCCTATATTCTACACATTCCAGTTTTATAATCACAAACAGAATCGCTGGCCCCTTCCAAATGGTGAGAGGATCTTCGGTCAAACTCGTATAACTGTAGCCATGACAACCCAGCCACTCCATTTGCTGTAAAGTTTTACTGCCAAGCCGTTTCTGAATAGCATGTGTCTGGTGTGGAGAGGAGAGGGGAGTGAGCTAATTCTGTTTTTTTCTCTTAAAGTTCAAGATTGTGGTTGAATAATTAACAGCTTCTTTCCATAGGCTGGTCTAGTCTGCTGAAATTGTTTAAGGTGTAGCAAAAATTGGAAAGATCAGCAGCACTAGGCAAGCGAAATTTATTAGATATTATTTTAGTTTTTTGTTTTTTCTTCCCAAGAAATGCACATGCCGTGTGTGCGCTGACTGAAGTAGACTAGAGGTCCAGATGTTGAAATTCTATAAGGCATGCATCAGTTTTTTGTAGCATTGTTGTCTTTTTATACTTACTGCATATTAGTGCAAGATTAATGTGTTGGCAGGTAAAAGATTTAGATTTAGTTATGAATCTTATATATATTAATTTGATTGCATCACCTGTAAGTCACTTTGGATGTTGTGAATAAATGAATCTTTCCGGTAACTGGTTCCATCAGCATTATTAGACAAACGGTTACCCTTTTTTAGTCTTGAAAACGTTTGGTTATGCGAGGAAGGATCTGTTAATGTGAATCACAAAATACATAATTTCAGCAACATCTGCGCCATTAATGCTCTGCATGTAATTCTCAAAAGATGCGTAGGAATATCTTGGCGGTGAGACAAACCTACAACTGTGCAAGGATCCATGCCAGTTCTGCAAGCAATTACAAGTTCAAATGCATTAAGCTACAAATCTGATCAGAGCAGCATGTTTTCAGCTATGAACGTCAGATGCACGTTCTGTTGTCTTCAGTGAAGTATTTAAACCATTTTTGTACAATAAATGAGCTTCATGAGAGGATTGTCTGTAACACTGGGTCAACTATAATAAAAAGTCTGGGGGGTTTTAAAAACATTTTCGAATTTTGGAATTAGTGCACAGGCGCCTGACAACTAAATTGTCAAAAGACAATACAAAAAGCCTAGGCTTTTCCGAAATACACAGACGTTTACATTAACATTATGGAACTTATGGCAAAGAGAGAGAGAGATAGAGAGAGAGAGCGTATACGCCTGTGTTGTTGTTGTTTATATTAATTACAATTGAAGTGGACTAATTTTTAAAACGAAATGAAACAAATGCAATAGTGAATAGTGTCAAATTCGGCCTATAGTGTTACTCAAGAGACGTCTGTGAATTTTTACATATTTATGCGCTGCAGAACAGGGCGTTGGCTAAACGCGTTTCTCATACATCATACCCTTTTTATCTGCTAATCTGTTTGACCTTTGGAGTCAGGAATAACAGTTACCTTGCACTATTGGTTTACAAAACCTTGTATTACATTTCATCCTACGATTGTATACACCTCCAGAGCGTGCTTCTATTGGCTTCTTTTGCCAGTAGGTGGCAGCGTAATCACAAAGAAAAGGCAGATATTTTTATTTTATTTTATTATATGAATTAAATGTGCCGAAAGAATATTTAAGTGTGTTTGTCATGGTTCATTATGCCTTATAAGAAGTGTGAAACCCTTTCAAAAGCATCAAACAAGATTCTGAATAATTAATAAACAAACCAGATAAACCAAATTAAAATCAGATTCATTTGTAAACTAGCCTATATTGTGTAAGCGTGACGCTGTACTAAAATGACTAAAATTTTCCATTAAAGTCAATCTCGGAAGACAGTATACACATCTTGTTCTGTCTCTTTCTATACCGTTGGCGTAGAATAAAACAATAGCATATTCATGCCATTCTGAGTTGCAGCCAAACTACTGAATGGTGCTTAATACGTTATGGGAAACAAGCATAAAGCCAGTCCATACCCTCTATTGACACAAATGGGGAAAATGCACTGGAAGCCTCCCTCTCTGCTGGATACGAGCATTTATGATTTAGGATGCTGCAGACCATATCCATATGCCAAAGAGAAACTAAACTCTGTTCTATATTAGCGCCACCTGTGACCAGTGCACACATTCCCTCCACCCCATCACTCACGAGTTAAGCTTTTGACCAGATACTGTCATTGCTTTTTTTTTTTTTAGAATGTATCAAATATGTTTCCTGTGTTTTTAAAGTATGCAATTCGGTTTAATTTTACTTACACTGATAGTCTTGTATAGTGTTTGCATTCTTGTCAACGATTAATATGACTAGTAATATGATATGCCAGATTTGCAATTATCACGATTTTGTGAACAAACTTTGAATGCAAGGGACTGGTTGTGGAAGATCAGATTAAATATTAGATACAAAACGATGTTAAAAAACTGTTTACCCTTGTTTGCAGTTATTTTAACAATTATGCTACAGTAATTATTAGGCACGGTACTGACATTATATATGAAGTGCTTCATACTTTTTAGATTTCTTTTTTTCTTTTAGCTAAAAAATAAAGCTATACATTTTTCGAAAAGTAAATATTTAAGACACTGAAACGTGCAACAGTTTAGAGCAACCACTGGAGTGCAAATATAAAAAAAGAAGCTTATGTTATATCAGCTAGCTTATAGGTTGGGGTGGTAATGAGTGGTGTCGTTAGGCTACATCACCACATGGTGGAGCCATTGCACTAAACTTTAGCTAAAAGAGCACAAAAACAGTGAAAATACAAGAAATCCATCCTGTCAGCACTTTTCTCAAAATGCATCATGTTGTCATACATTTACTTTACTAAAATCTCACTGAAATTTTGCTAACACGTGAACTCATTTAATAGAATTCTATTATTATTGTTAGTAGTAGTAGTAGTAGTAGTAGTAGTAGTAGTAGTATTATTGCCTGATTCTAACATGTTTGTGTTTTAATCAATTAACAGAAGGATTGATGTTAATACATGATCCTATCAAAGACTTGGGGAGTTGTGCAGAACGAGCTCTTCAGTCAACTGGCTTCATCATAGACTAAATTGATCATGTAAACGAAGTTAAAATTACTGTATTTTTAAAAATGCATTTTAGTAAATGTGCGAACAGACAATCTCTATCAACGGACATGGGTGAATTTTTTATTGTTGTGTATTTCAGTGACGCTTTACGGCCGCCAATAGACAATTAAGTCAAAGAACACACGCCCAATGTCCTGGATGACTATCAGAGCGAGAACAATTCAATAAAGAGGCTTCCCGTAAACCCCGCAGTGGGTGTCGTCATCGAGAGACTGAGCGCCTTTTTCAGAATCGTAAAATTCCAAGTCGTGTTCAAATCAGAGGCTCCACAATGAAACCCGGTGTGACCTTGCTGGACTGTGAAGGGCAAGCCTCCAAGAACTCCTTTAGTAGTGCGCTTCTCCCTCCCTCTCCCCCTTTCGGTTCTACGACAGCAACTACTTACAGTGTTAAGCAAAAGTTACTTTCAAAATTTAAATGAAATGAAATTGCATTCCACAACACAAAGAAAAGCAGAGTATTGAATGGGGACAGGACAACCGCTGAATTGTAAGCAGTAACACTCTGTCGCCAGTAGATGTCAGCAATGCTCATGCAAACGCACCAACAATGCACAGTCTTCAGTTTCACTACTCTGCAATTTTAATGAGTAACGCAGACAGTGAACTGATGTTATTACGTACGACTTCTCCCATAACTAACACTTCTATGTAACATTTTACAAAGTAGAATTTGAAATTAAAATGTTTTCATTATTTACTCACCATCATGGCGTTCCAAACCTGCATGCATTACGTCTTATGCAGAATAAAAACTATAAACTGGGGTCCAATAGAAAAAACACAGAATCTTTTAAATATTTTTTTTTTAAAGATATTTTTGTGAGTGTATTTCTAGAGGGAATGCATAAAGCAAAGATAGCAATGAAAAGTAAAATGATGATTCAACTTTTAATTTGGAGATATCGATTGTAGTGGTTTGTTATGAGAGCTGCCAAGTCCAAAGAAGCTGAAACTATGCCAGAATTTCCAAATATCCCGAGATACAACACTTTGCAATCATTGTTTCTTGTTCTAAAAAAAAATAGTGGCTTCATATTTTGAAGAACAAAATAAAATTATTGTTCTTTTTATCATGTAAAATTTCTAACTGGCATCTTTATCCGACACAAAATAAAATAAAATAAAATAAAATAAAACAAAATGACAGTATTGTAAATTTCATTTTGTCGCCATGTGCTCATAACAATACATGTGAACACTGACTAAAATGTAACTGAACAGAAAAGATTTCGTACAATATATAACCCATTTGATATTCGTTTGATTGCAGTAACAAGAAAAAAAAATGATTCCGTTTTTTGGCTACTCACTTTTTTATATATATATAAATATATATATATATATATATATATATGTAAACCTTTAAACAAATAACTGATAGGCCTATAGGCTACTGCAAACATGCTATAAAATTAAAAAGAGCTCCACGACCTCCTGTCAAGGTGATTAAAGTTATTTTAAAGTTGAAGTTAAATATTTATGAAAGAAAAATTACAGATCTGGTATGAAATGGTTTCATAGATATTGATGTTTAGTTTTTAGATGTTTAGATTTATAAATGTTTAGATTTTTTTAAATGAATAAAAGCAGATCAAAATAAACCCATGGTTTAATTTCATCGTGAAGCACAAATACACACAGTACACACAGGTCTCGTGTTTATCCTGGTACATGACAAAAATGGGACCGAGGATCGCATCCTTGGAGTGCCAACGGGCTCATGCAGCTGCCCATTGCAAATCCCCGCACAACCGTCCAGATGTTCTGAAGTCTGAACCTACAGCTAAAATATGGACATGTGTGTCTAGAATTAATTCATACATTTATTGGACCTCAAGTCTCGCAAAAAATGACAAAATTCACAACACGTTCGCACTTAATACAACAACTAAGAAAATGCGTTTAAATCACACACAAATTAGCGTCAAAGAACGGATATTTCGGGTGTATCAAATCCCCCAAACAATCGTGCGCTACGATATAAAGCTCGACATAAAAGTGTTAATGACTTCAGTGTCCCAGAAAATAATGGAATAAATTAGAGCTCACAGTCTCAGAGAAGTCTCTTTCTTCCAAAACTCCTATTTATAAGGTCAGCATAATTGTAGTGCCCTGTAAAATTTCACACATGAGTTGCATGTTGCATGCCAATACATTTGGTTATTTTATTGCCATACAGTTATGTTAATGTCTGTTTAGGCGGGCTGGCATTTCTCTCCACCAAAATCCTCACAGGATCCTCCTGTGTTCAGCAAGATTATAATCAATCATTTAAATCACCTTTTCTCGGTCTTAAAACTGGCAATCATTTAATTCACTTACGATCCCTCTATACTTTTTGACTATAGACTTGCAGACAGTAGAAATAAAATGCGTGGTTGTTCATTACACAATTTGTTTTGGAGATAAACAAACAAATAAATAAATGTTTGCGACATTGAGACATCACAAGGGCATTCTCACGCAAACATCCCATTTTTGATCAGAAAGCATGTCCATCTTTTCTTCCGGTAGCAGAGCCACTTTAGATAAGTAAAAGCTAAAATGCATTTTTTTTAAGTAATAGGCAACATGGCATTAGATTTGATTTAGTCTGGAGAGCGTATTTCTCTGAATTTTAATGCTTTAATATTAATTGGCAGAAGTCATATCCAGTTGTATTGATAATGAATGAAAGGAAATGGAGGCTCGTAAATGACTCTGTTGTTGATATCACTTCAAGACTGAGAAAATTAAGTGACGTATTAGATGGAAATGTTGGCATCACTAAAGAGTGCTTAATATAGCGACAAAATATGAATGCAACATATTTATTTTAGTTTAGCCAGATGGATCAATTTGGCCTCATAATCTTTTATATTCACTGCATTAAACTTCTGAGGGTTTGTTTTGCTATATTTTAACTAAGCTTGGCATAACGACAGAGGTTCGCTGATGGTGAGGTATTTGAATTCGCTAGGACAACATGATGCACATCTACCAAAGTATGTTTTTTAAATACACTGGTTTTGTCAACGTCGCCCTATATATAGTCATTTAGAAAGATGGTATAGACTAACTAAAACTGATCGTGCCACAATCATTCAACCAGAGCAAACCAGGACCTGATTTTACTGAATTACAAATAATATAATAGGTACATTCAAAAGTAACAGGTCAAATTACAAAATAATAATAATAATAATAAAAATCGATTGCCTAAATGTTTTTAGTGTTGAAAAAAGCAAAACAGACTTACACGTGTGGTAGGAATCTGTGAGCGCGTACTTCTCTGTAAACTTAAATGATAAATAAAAAGTACACTTTTAGGTTTTGTAGCATGTTAATTACACATAACTTCAAATACGGTGAAACAGCTTATCCTCACTAAACCTGCCATGTGGAAATCCAACTTGAGTGCATTCAGATGTAATACTATTACCTCAGCGCTACTTTATCAATTATGTTAAAAAGGTGAATTATTCAACGTGAACATATTAATAAGATTTAAAAAATCGTTTGATATTCCTACTATCTTCCTTTGACTATTTTCTACTTTGTATTACTATATTAACTCTTTCAGACATGATGCAAATCCTTTTCCTGTAGTCCTCCTACATTAACAGTATAGGAATGTGCTTGTGTTTATGTCCATGTTTATGGAATTCAATCGTTAAACATGTAGCCTACCACAGAAGAATAACATTGGTCATGTATTCTGACATGAAACTTGCAAAGATAGCCTGTCATCGTAACCATCCATACGCTGAAAATGGTCACCTAAAAATGTGTTTCATGTGGTAATGTCTTAAATTATTTGATTTTATTGAATTTAAGAGTATAAGATCAGAAGGGAATAACTCTTTAACGCAACAATTGCAGGTTACCATTTAACAGTGGATTGGACTGCTATTCCTGCGAAGGAAGTATTGAAACAAGCCATTCAATTCTGTTATGTTTAGTTATAGTGGAAATATCAATTTCATAAAAGCTTCGAATAGATATTACGGGAAAACTAGAACATAGCGAAGAAGAGATAGCAGTTTCTTATCAATATTTACGACCACTCTGGATGCCAGATTGTTGGGAAAACCTGCCAATAAGCTGCATTAATTAAGTAATTGAGAGAGGCATTGAACTTGACCTTTAATGCAAAGCTGCGAGGCTAAGTGCTGACTAACTGTACCATGACAACACTGCCAATATATCAATCATCGCACAGAATGTCAACATTTCTCCATCGTTGGGGGGCCTTTCGTGTGAAGTCGTTTCCTCTCCCCTTTTTCCGGAGGCCTCGCGTTACTCTACAGGTCTATTGAAAACCTCTGGCCAGACAAGGTCCAGACTACTTATTGTTTACAAGATGTCTCAAGTTCAACTGTGAAGTCCGCCGCTTAACAAAAGCCTGTCCGAAATGCAGACGTGGGGGAAGAGTTGTTTTAGGGCTTGAGGCAACAGACAACGTGGGGGAGGGGATCTGGACGTGAACTTGAGGGAGATGAGTGTGACATTCCTCACTCAAATAGCTGGCCAGCAACTGCAAAATCCTAACACTATGTTGTGGCATTTTATTATCATTATTAATTTAAACACATACATGTGCATATGCGTATATACTTCATGCATGTCCGGTCTCAAATGCAAATGAGAAAACTCGTGGTATTCCTACGCAAACATTGACTTGTTTAGCGTGCATATAATACGCCGTTTTCGCGTGCATGTGATACCCATCTACCCTACGACCCTAATCCTACCCATCACGTAGCATATACACTCCAAAGTCCATTTTTGGGTATCAATACCAAGTTTACGTTTTCATTTGGTGTACTGTTTATACGCACGTTCATGAGATCGGGTTGGATGGAATATAAGGCATAGGCAAAAACGAAACATAATTTCGATTCGATTGTTCAATTTTATTTTCACTTACACAGTGGCCTGTACATACTTTTATTGCAGTTTATTGCAATGGCTACTTCACCGTACAGGCGAAATTTATACATATCTCCAGTTGTTTGGTTTCTTCATCTGTCTCACAGAAAACATTTTCAAAAACAAATCTTACTTAGAACTACAGCACAGAAAGAATTTTAGTTCTCAACAAAAGTGGCAGTTTTATTGTTAGTCCTGAAATTGGGTACGCTCTGCGCTTTGTGCGCTTTCAAAAGACAAAATAGAGGCGCCATTAAATCACAATGTAAACTTAAAAGCAGACGCACCGTTTGTTTGAAAGCTTTTTTCAAGTTCAATGTTAACTAGAAGTGGAAGGAAGGACTGGGACATTTTATTACCCCCTGGGCTGTCTAAGGAAGGTTGGAGTCAAATGAATTAATTCGTCTGAAAAATAAATAATTTTAGAATTCTTATTACGTTTGACTATCTTTGGCAAAAAAGCATAATTAGAAAAGACTGTAAACTAAATAAATGCATGCTTTTTTTGTTCAACTTTTGTGCTGTTAAATCTAAATTTGACAAAAGATCGATAATAAACTAAAACCAGAAATCATGCACGGCCTCCTGTGAATATTGCTAAAGTTTGAGAGAAGCTACGAGCCTTATTAATGCCAAATTACATCACTTGGAAGTAATGCTAAAACGTAATGTTTAAAATCTATTTGCAAAATGCAGACTACCGAGCATTTACTCGCGTTTGACCATATATGCAAGTTATAAACTCCGCATTTTAGCTTTACGCGGTGACCACGAGAACCACCGCAGAAGGTTGCCATCTATTTTTTTTCCAGAAAACACAATTTAACCAATCATTACCAATTCGCTGTTACTTAAATTGCTGCAAGTAGAATATAAAAACTTTTTATTCTGACCCTTTACAACTGCGGATGTAGACTGAATAAAGAAATCAGGAATAACAGAACTTGAAAGTGGACTGGAGCTTTCCGAAGGTGACAACGTGAAGCCGCTGAGTAACGACGGACCTTTTACACCCTTACTAATCTAGACCGACATTAAGTGCAGGTAGCAAAGGCAATAGACTGCGGCTCTGTTCACTATCTGACAATTAAACTGCTCGGACTTGGGCAGAAACGTAAATTAGGCCTGCTGGAGACTATAAACGAGATCATCGTGCATAAATCTAGCAATGGTGAGGAAAGCGGCAACTTTACATTTCTTTACACTCGAGAGTTATTATTAAGCGGTATACAAGAAGGCACTCAGACAATTTAGTGTCATATAATTTTAGTGTAATGCATGCAGGCTTATTATAAAATCACTAGCGTTTCATTTGGCGTCGGGAAATTGACAGAGTTTTGCGTTCAAACGCGAAGAGCCCCAAGTGTGGAAGGTGATTGGAATATGCTGCGGTTTGAATAGGTATTCTTGAATATTCATAGTTTCGGGAAAGACGAAAGCTATTTCTTATCTTAAAGCATGTGACTTTCAAGGTCAAGGTTAAGGGTTGATTTAGTAGGCTACATCTTCTGTAGTCGAGCGCCCCCTCATTCTCTGCCAACATCAAAACACCACCGCTCAACTCTAACCGTGAGGAGGAAATCCCATATCGTTAAGTTTAAAAAACAGTGTGCATCCTTTATGAATGCATATGAAAACTGTTAGGTTACAGCGACTGTTAAGCTTCGGTTTTAAAATATCATAACAAATATTTAAAATGTTGGCGCTTTGAGTTACTTGCTGTAATAAAGAACTTAACTTCCCGAAGGCTCCAATAACTGAAGTGATATTTCTGCTGAATCATACGACCAAATCTGATGTGGCAAAAGATAAATAGGATCGTTTGAATTGACTCAAATGAATGCTTAGCTTTCTAAATAAAGCGAAAGTAGTCTCCAAACAGCTGCCTATTTAGGAATCAATAAAAAGGCGATGTAAATTGTTATAAAACAATTTCACAATAATGGCAGGAAAGGTTTGTTGATTTCTTTTACATTGTCATCAATGACAGAATAAATTTTGCAACAGAGAACCACAAAGAGTCATTACCCAACCCTTAATAAGAATAGCCTACATAAAACCACCCACCTACTTGGCTAGAAAACACTGAATGGAATTAACACATTTATTAAGGTTTGCTATATATGTTATTGTGTTTTACAAGCGATATAAACATAGTATATAAGTACTGACAGATATTGGGTAATAAGCTATAAGACTAATACAACAACAACATTGACATACCTAACATTAAATGCAAGCTAAAGAGGACAAAAAGACTTCAAACGAACACAGTTACATATAGGCAGGCACGTGCGTAATTTACAAGCTATATTGTCCTTTCATGTTTTCCCCCCCATTTTATTTAGATTTTTCATTTTTGAGTCCATCCATTTATTTGTTTGGTGTAAATGCGCTGGGGAAAGAGAACATTCAGTCCCAGTCCAAGAAAAGTCCTCGCGACGACGTTTTGCTTCTTTGAATTTCAAGTCACCGAGAAAAACAAAGATTCAGCTCTGCACTATGGCGCGCTGTTCTTAACTTTGGCAATGAATTTCTTTTCCTTAACCCTCCTGTTTTGAAACCAAATAGTGATTTGACGCTCGGACAGGTTGGTTACCGCTGAAATCTTTCTCCTCTTGTCCTTTGTGATGAATTTGTTGGCTGCATATTCTTTCTCCAGTTCCTTGAGTTGTACTTTTGTGTACGGTATCCGCTTCTTTCTACCTCGACGGAATGAGCCCCCATCATGCTGGTGGGCCACAACATCTGGAACGAATAACAAAAAGGTTTATTATTAATGGGCTCATTCATTTTCTAACTAAACTACATTTCAACAAATGTTACAATTTGCAGTTACATTACATTCGGAGTTTATCCATTTAATTATCAATTCGTTTTAGACGCTATTTGATTATTAAATCGCTACTTTTACATAAACGTCTTGTATTTGTGTTCTTCAAAAAATGAAGGCGCACTGGTGTCCTAGCTTTTGAAATTGCCAAGCTGTGTCTAAAATAAAATCTGTTTTCTTTCTGACCAGAAAAGTAATATAATTTTTGCTTGGATATTTGAGAGAGGGCTTAACAAGTAAGAATTTTATTTTTAACATTCCCATTTCAGTCGTAAAGTGCTCAAAACGTACCTGCTAATGCAGACTTCCAGAGATGGCCCGCCTGGCTCTGGTCCTTGGAACAATACATCTGGCTACCCCATCCGTTAGCCAGAGCCCAGGGTTGGTAGCTATCCATAGGCAGGAGACTGTCATGTCGCGGCTCTCCGGTTCCAAGCGTCTGTACCACTGACACGTCCAAATAACTGGCCATGGACTGGTAGGGACTGGGGTAGCTGTGGTAAAAGGCGAACTCTTTAGCCCTGTTAGGATATTCTTCAGATGCGACCGGGGTATCCATGTATTTCTCTGCAGTGTAGCTGAGTGCGCTCGGCTGCGTGCAGGACTTGAGGGAACCCCGCCCCATTCTGCAAGGATAATAGCCGTTGCCAAAATAGCCGTATTGGATGGGACCGGTGGACGAGGCCTGGGGGACCGTAGGGCAAGGTGGGCACTGCTTGCTTGACTCTGTAGAACTTGAAGTCGATACGTCCACAGTGGAGTAGCTGGAGCCGTGGATGAGGCTAGACGGGTGGCCACTCAAAGCCGAATGGGCCATCAGATTCCTGCACTGGTTGGCCGCAAAATTGCCGCTTCCAACCAGACCCTCCATGTTCTTCAGCTCATCCAAGTTGTTTTCATACACAAACATAACCGTGTCCGCCCAGCGAGGATTCAGGACCAGGGAGGTTGTCATAGCACGCTCACCATTCGGACGGAAAATTATGTTGCAAAGACTCAAGTCCGAAGCAGGACACTCGGTTACATTGGTACAGCTGCATTGACGCAATGGACTTCAGTCTGCATCGCGGTGCCTTCATTGGATAAGAGCTGTACCATGTGACGCATATAATAAACCTTGACTGAAGAATGTCAAAGATTTTTTTTGTCAAGCCCGGGTTAAATGTCTAAAAGTAGCCTTCAGATACTGCCTTATAGTTTTGTTTTGTTGCATTGCGTTTATGCATTAATACACTAATAAGCTTCTTTTTCTGTAACTCACTGAGCAATCACCCTTTTTTTAAGAATTCTGCACACATGCTGCTATTTGTTATTTTAATGTTAATTCGTTGTATTAAGATATATTTTAGTCTATTTATTTCGTTCAGCAAATTTATGTTAAAACAATGTTGAGAACCTATTAAACGTTTTTTGGTTTGTTTTGTTTTTTGTTTTGTTTTTTCTTGTTCGTGTGTCAACTTACGTGTCATCATCTGAACTGAACAGATACGCGTTGTTCCATGAAGATAATACCATTTATATAGATATATTCCCGAGCAGCTCCCTTGCTGATCATCAAATGCTATAACGATTTCTCTCAACATCTCATTGCAAAAAGCAACAGAAATGTTTAAATGGGTCATACTTTTTATTTAGGATTTAATTACACATTGGCCAAGCACACGCTGGAATGCCTTTAAATCATTACAGACATTTTAAAGGCCCATAATCAGCAGTGCCAAATGTATAAATTATTTATCATTACCATAAAAAAATGAAAAATCATAACTTGTTTCATACATACGCTTGAACAACGCGTCGTACCATTTTATGAAATGTCATACTTGAAATAATCCGCTGAAATAAAGAGGGAAAAAAGAAAAAAGACTTCCAAAACGGTTTCCTATTCAGATGTATCTATCGCCACTCTGGTGCGTTTAAGCATTTCCCATTTAATTTAGCTTTACTCCAGCTTTACAAAATTTTTTTTTGCAGTTTTGTTAGAAGGTTTCTAAAATAAAAAAATAAATAAAAACCTGTGCGCATATTTTAGTGTCCTTTTTTATCAGTGACGTTTTCCCCTAAAACATTCTTCTTTTTTTTTAAACGTCTGAAAACAATAATTTTTTACCCCTGGAAACAATAAACCTATGAACATGATAAACGATCAAGAATCTAATTAATATAAATCCAGATGCGTATGAATGGAATTTCCTCTGTAAACAAAAAGCAAAGTTCTTGGGTCTACGAGAATGTTTAAAAAAAAAAAGCATTAAAAATGTATGTATGAATGTATATGTATGTAGCCTATGTACAATTTTTCAGAGGCTAAAACTTTAAGGACATGTAAATGTGTACGAAAATAAATATTGAAAATGTTGTACAGGGAACAACAACAGACTTCCCTTTTAGTCCGCCTTCCCATACACACCTCCCCAGACTGTCTTCTTTACATAGAGGTCAGGAAAGGCCCTCAAGGTCAAGGCCAAGTTTAAAGGGATGAGTATAGCCCTCCCTGAAGGGCTTGTTTAGGAGGCAATGATAGACACTGTCCCTCCTTAGGCAAACTATTCAAGTTCAAGGTCTCTGAGTTGAGCTGGAATAATAAAGCGGCCTGCAGGTAAACAAAATTGCTTAAATTGCAAAGAAATTTTCTACATTACTTACATCAACTTACTTGAAACTGAACTGATCTGTCCTAAAAAAAAATTATTTACTATCCTTTTTTCATGTTGTTTAAACACTGAATCATCAATGCATTCCCATTACCACTGCACAGCTGTTACTCTGGGTTCAAGGCACGAGCCTTTCTCTGTTTGTAGTCAGAGCTGAGCAACCTCACAACACGTTGTGCTTGTGCGAGGCAGCTACTGTACCCAGGAAATGCCATAATGGTTTAATTGTAAAACGCCCTGCCCACGTGCAAGGGGTCTTACAAGAAACTGTGCGTACAGTTCGCGTCCAGCATGAATTAACTTCTTCAGAAGACAGACACATATGTATTCATTATGGACAGGGTAAGTTTGATAATCAGCATATTAATACAACATTAAAACAGTTCCAACGTAATGTAAGCTAAAAGGTTCAAATGAGGGCTGAAGAATGCGAAGAGTAGGCTACTGAGGGTGCATATGCTAACTTGAAATGAATAGTTTTGCACTGTAGGCTTTAGATGAACTGACTAAAAGTTTCACGTGGACCGGTTAATTGGGCTATTTTAAAAAGCGTTTCTTCTAAACGTAAAACAAAAAGGTAGCTGTGTGCTCCGTTTCTTTGCCAAACAGTTTACGTTTACACCAGTGTCACGTTTGCACACTTAATGAGATGGTTCACACTTAGATCAAGGAGAACCATAAGATTTTGCATGATTACACTCATACGAAAGTGTTATGAGCGTTTCTGTGCAAAATTTGAAATGAAATTACAAGAAAAGTTCAAGTTCAATCTCTTTTTAAATCGCCCATATTAAACAGCATGAACAACTTTAGTATCATTCAGTTTAGGTTTAAGTCTCATTTAGTTTAATGAATACTGTTTTGCGTCCGCGTAGTGAGCTAGTAACGTTGGAAAATACAGCGACACGATTCGTAAAGCATCCTATTGTTTAGCAGTGTTTCATGCTTTTTACGTTTTTCTGCATAGATTTCCTCGTTTTTAACGTTTTTCTGGATATCATAAAGGCGATTTATGGAAACATACATGCGACAACGTGATCTCTTCATGAAAATGCATTGTGCAATTTGCTGTACTTTGTGAGTCAGGCGGCCGTAGCAACAGTAAAAGTACATATCTTAGAAAAACAATAGACATTGTTGTTACTGTCATTTATATTACTCAACATTTAGTCATCATGTACTCACCTTCATGTCGTTGCAAACCTCTGTGACTTTAAAACAAAAAGACAATGGACAATTGACTTTCACTGTATGGACAAATAAACACTTAAGATTAAAAAATAGGCTATATATTTATTCTTATGTGATCCACGTTATAAAAATTGTAAATAATGTAAATATTAATAATTGTAAATAATGACAAAATATTTCGTGTTTTTGTTAACTAATCTTTGGTGGTTCATCTGTGTCTAAAACGTTTAAGGAAAATTAAATATTAAATATTAAAATGATTATGTCCGGAAAGGGGCATTTTGACCAGCATTATAGCCTACTTATTATTGTAATATAGCATTTTTAATATTTAAAGCTGAAAGATTTAAAGTCTCTTAGATTTTAACAGATTAAATTGCTAAAACACCAAAACCTTATTATAGCAAGCAGCCTGTACGTATATGGACTGTGTTTTACTGCATGCTTTATCTAAGCGTACAAACAATGCGCCAATTATGGAGCGCCCTCGACCCCTAGATAGCATGCAGCATGCAAACCATAAGGAGCCCTATCATTGACATTTGATAAAGAGTTTATCAGCGAATATATTCGATATTAAATTGTGACGTATTATTATTCACATGAAATAAGATACACCCTGTAACACTGTAAATAAATAAATAAAATGAGTTAATGGCTCCCACTCATATTCCTCCCGCATCTTCCTCAATGTCAGGTTCAAATTTTCTCTATTAACCTAGTCTGTAGCATGGCACTCATATATATTACATAGCTATTTATAAGGTTGCATTATGACAGTTACAACAATTCTTTGACCACTCAAACCAGATATAAGAAAAGTTTCTCTTTACACTAGTTATGTAAGATATGGATCAAATCGCTGCAGTGGATGATTGTGTCCATAAATATATACTCTAAATTACTAATCCACTTTCAATAACAATGATAATAACAACAATAACAGTTATATAAATTCACAGCGCACTGTCACAATTTCCGAAATATCATTGTAAATACACTACGTTTTACAATCCAGAATGTACATATAGACTAAATGTTACATCCACCTACAAATCAAATTCAATGATGACGACAAAACTGAAAATTCTGCAGTGAAAAGATAGAATTCCGTAGCAATTAATATTGGTATTATTTTTGTCTAAGCAACGCAACTGTTGTTTTTAATAGACCCACAGTTTAAAACTGAGATCCCAACAAGAATTTCTGTCCAGTTAAATCATACATTCCTACTCTGACCGCCGCATCCCTCATCTGTTCAGAGACGCCTTTACTTGGACCTTTGTTCTGCTTGAGAATGCGCAAGGAATTAAAAACAAAATCGATAGCCCCCCAAAAACATTATAGTTTAAACACTAAATTATAAAAACATATGTCATGGTTTTCATCTTTCGCAGTTAAAAATAACAAGATACTGAATGCATCTCTAAAGGCCAACTGGTTTGATGTAGCCTAGATATTCAGAATTTAAGTTCACATAATTACCTATAGCGAGAATTAAGAAGGAATGAAATCCAAAAGCTTAAGGTTTAAATGACTAAAAGTTTGTTATAGCATTATTATCTATGAGACATGACATAGATATTAAGGAAATATTAAAAGAACTGTGGTGATGTGAGGACAATGTATGCTTCATACTAATTGAATCAGAACAGTCTCTGAGTTTTTGATAATGACATCTATTAATCATGGTACACCTGTAAAAACATGTCCCTATGCAACTGATCCAAATACAGTGGAAAAAACACCTTATTAATGAATTAAAAAAACTTTCTGTATTTATAAAGTTGCACTGAAACACAATCTCTGTATAGAGACATATAAAAGTTTCAGTATAGTAAAATATTGAATATATTAAAATATATGGTAGACAGAAAAAGAGAGAAAGAGAGAATGGCTAGAAAAATGGGAGAAGCTACCTCTGCTGTGTTGACCAGAAAGTATTTGCATTCAGTAATAATTCATAGGAGCCAATTTCTGCAGAGTTTGTGGATATGGAACTCAAATTACTGTGGCAAGGTAGAAAAAAAGACAAATTTTGTGGAAAAGCGAGTATAGGAAAGTATTAAACAATTTGGGTTCAAATGATCTGAGTGTTAAGCCTTGAAAGCAGTTATGCAAGGTGAAATTATGCAGTCCTTCTGGAAAGCACCACAACCTTGATCTTCTGTGTAGATTGCTTGGTTTTAAAAATGTAAATATAAATAATATATATTTAAATATGTAAATATATGACTGCTGCTTTAATGTGCTTCCAAAATGCCGAAATTCATTAGACAAAATAGCAATAAAACAGTCACAGCTTCCTGATATTGACTGATCTAACGGCAATGTTTTGGTGAGAGTGTGGGAACATTCAAACTTTATCCACATTTCCCAAAACTGCTCTTTACATGCAAGCAATACACACTTGCTAAGAGTGCTATGTTTGTTATGTATTTACATACATGAAAACTGTACATTACTGTGACTTCATTAGAATAAATACACAAAGTAAGAATAAAAGCTTTGCCATCTCCATCATTATTCTTTCATTCATATATACATAAAAAAAACAGTAATAGCTTACAATTACCACAGCACACTTGTAAATAAAGAACTTGAAGTGCTTGAACTGCTCACAGTAGTTCCCACTAATAGTCCTAACAATAATTCCCCTAAAAGATGAGTATTTAGTATCTTACACCAGTGATATGTACATATGTACCCAAAATGAAAATGATGTCATCATTTACTCACCCTCATGTTGTTCCAACCTATGTGAGTTACTTTCTTCTGTTGATCAAAAAATAACAATACAGCTGACAGCCTTACATATTGTGGATAAAAATACCTAATACTGTCGACTGAGTTGTTTTTAACATTCTGTAAAATATCTTCTTCAACAACAAAACGGAAAAAAGCTTGCACTGAGATATCTTAAAATACATTATTGCCGTTGTTTGGTCTTAAAATGTTCACCGATAATGCATTTTTGTAAGACATGTTTCTAAAAATTCTTAAATGTCCTAAATTAGCAAAGGTCTAGTCCTGGATTAGTCTAATTCCTATCCAGGAAACAGGCTCATAAAGCATTATGATGCTTTGTACTAATACACAGCCAATATGACTGTAATGCTAATAAGCAACTAGTTAATATTGAGAAAATTGCTACCAAGAACTTCTGAGCAAATGACACAATTTTCATTTTTGGGTGAACTTCCCCGTTAAGGCACTGCTTTGAATCTTTTAGAGATTACATTAGGTATAAAACTGTCATTTTGAGATTATTTTCTCAGATTTTAAGACGCTAAAATATATATTTTGTCTACCTATTACTAATCCTGAAATGTTTTTTTATTTCAAATAATTAATCAAAATGGACATATGGGTTGATATATGCAGTTAGGGATGTGCAAGTCTTGCAATAATTCGTTTTGCAAAAATAATTTAGTTTTATATATATTTTTAATTGCATTAAAAACATACATAACTAACGGAATTCTGATAACCTTGTAAATTAACCTTGTATTATTAACGGTTTTCTAGCGTTAATTGACAACATTAAGTAGAGAACACTGACTGTAACACTATAGGCTACTTTTGAGATTATGCATTATTATAACAACTCATTCATGCAACCAAACAGACCGTTTGGAATTATTTAAACCAAAATATTACAACCAAAACATATTAATCCAAAACTTTCATTCAAATATAATGTACACCAGAGCAAATTGCTGTACAGATTTTTTTGTTCAGGTGCACCTGTGCACTACAAGACATATAGTAAAAGATAATAAAGTGTGACTGCATTGCTGCGCAAAGCCAATAGCCTTGATTTAAACCTCTGAGGAAGAAGATGAAGAGGAGGGAAGCAAAAGAACCAGACTGCAGAACGTAGGCATCCATGTAACATGACCTTTTTTAATGCATAGAAGAAGACGACAATAACAGTTTAATCAAATTACATTTTGCCGTTCATTGTACAACCAAGTAAATCAGTATTTGACATTTATTTTCAATATTTCGAATAACGGATAGTTTATAATGTTTAAGAAATCGTATTAAAGTACAAATATATATCAGATGGACTTAAAAAGCAGGTCTGTTTTTGTATGTAGCTACTATAAACAAATGAGCAAATTAATAAACAAACAGAGTTTGAAATAATACAGTGTCTGCTGAGACCAGTGGCGTAGCGCAAACTGCGTTGGCCCACCCGCAAGAGTGGAGGCGGGGCCCCTCGCCGCATAATTAGATGGGGG
>JAUMHQ010000048.1:16446589-16461857 GCA_032361165.1 Enteromius paludinosus
GAACTACTTCAGTTGTGTGTAATGAATCTAAAATATATGAAAGTCTAATGTTTATCAGTACATTACAGAAAATAATGGACTTTATCACAATATGCTAATTTTTTTAAAAGGACCTGTATTCTATAGAGTATATTCTCCACAACATCACAGTTTTTCACAGACCTGTCTTTACAACTGGTGCATCTTTGAGCCTATATTTAGAATGAGTAAAATACTTAAATACTGTTAAAATGAGATACTCTAATACTTTTACTCAAGTTGTAGTGGAGTTATTTTACTCACGTTTGGTTTTCAGGTACTCTTTACACCTCTGCCTGAGATGCAAAATGACCAGCATAATCAAATAAATAAAAAGGGAGAACAGAAAATAATGCAATTCTCAAAACAATTTCTAATCGTTAGGATTATCAGAAAAAAAAATCACCCACCGAATCACAAGTTATTGAAGCCTTACTCTTTCCCACATCAGACAATGACCATAAACATCCCACAGCATCACAGAAGACTCCACCCACTCTTGGACAAACTCCGTTCCTTTCTACCAGCACAAAACCGCAGTTGCCGCAGCGCACACGTCGACACCAGAAGACTGCAATGTTTTTTTTTTCTCTCAGACTACCAGGCTCCTCAAAGCTCAGACATCTACTCAGAGGAGAAGAACTGAACTGTTGCACTGAAAATAACAACTCCGCTGTGTGACTTCAATAGGTCACAAATAGCTATTCAATGAATACATTTTCATCACCGCAGCTACACAATGCACCCATCGCAGTCTCTGAAATCTGCAATGCTGTCTGAAGACTTGCACAGCTACAAAATGCCAGATATTGACAATATGAAACCCAGTCACAGAAGTAGATATCCAATATCTATATTATTGTAGGTTAAAAAACTTTAAGCTGTTTTCACGCACAAACCTTCAAAGAAAACTCACTCTTCCTGTGCTTCGGAAAGAGACTTTACTTGTTTGGGAGTCATAGCCTGTCTATGAGGGGTTTTGCATTTCTTCTCAGTCTGAAGATATTATCTACAGGAATGTCTTAAGTTGACTTGCAAAGTTCACAGCAGGCAGATTAGCACTAAAACTGCTGCATCACAAGTCGAATTACTGACATATCTGGTTTGAGGTGGACGCTGCTGGAATGCACAAGGCAAGCCCTGTAAGATTTTTTATTAAGATGCATTGCTTTTAATCATTAACCCCTCAAAACTCATAATGTGGTGAACTTTGGCAATGCTACAAATAGTTTTATATGGTAAAACATCTGCGGTGTCAGACAGAAAAAAAATACAAACATGTGGAGGAAAAGGCAATTAACTTGCGTAGTAAGTGGACTAGGTCTTAGAACAGATATGGCATTCTTCAGGGAAATATTCCATCATTTAAATATTTTTGAGCACAAAAATCTCAGTCATTACAGGGAAACAGATAATCTTCTGCAGAGGTGGGCGCAACATCAACACAGCATCTGACACCAGTTTAATTAGATTTTTCTGCTAGAGGGAGGAATAGAACAGGTTGTAACAATCACGAGTAAGGAGAAGATTTGATTTGTTCAGCTTTCAGGGCAATAGTAAAACCGTGGAACATAGATGTAAACAATCAAATTAAAATAGAATCTGTGTCACCAAGTCCCCTGTAGCTTGTTTAAAACCCTGAGCTGATCATTTTCACAGCTGTATTGCATAGCTTCAGGGAAATTTAGCAGCACAGTAGTGGATTCCTAACAGGTTGACTAACCTGATAGCTGTATGTGTTAATATGGTACTCCAGGGAGAGGACAGCTTGGTCCTCAACCACTTTCATTGGTCCAGTTATTTCCATCTAGTGACTCCTTCAGGCCGTACTGTATTTTTTCACAGCACTGTTGAAAGAAAACATGGTCCCATTCATACATGCAATTTAGGACCATTTCATAGTTTTTTTGATCAGGGTGTGAGAGTTGCATGAGCTGAAGGTTTCTGCTATTATCAGACTATGTATGTATGTGCTTTTTTACAGTGTTGCCAAACAAACAATTGTGATTACTAACATCAATAAATAAATAACTGTTCAAGTTACTGATGTGTACTGTGGATATTTCTTATGTGTATATATAAATACAAACAAATGCATGCATATATTTAAGAAAAATGTGTGTGTTTGTATATGAATTATTAAACATTCAGTATATATTTTGAAAATCTTTACATGTGTATATACATTTATGTTATCATATTTGAGTATTAATATATAAATAAATAAACAGTACACACATACGCAAACAAAAACCTATTCTGGATGCAATTAATCATTTGACAGCCCTAAAATAGAAAAGTAATTTCACAATATTACTGTTTTTAATGTATTTTTTCAAAATGTATTTGATTACTCCACATTTCGCGATTAATTATTTGACAGCACTATTTTTTTTCTTTATATTATTTATTTGTCTGTTTTTGTTGTTTCCACCAAAATAATTTGACATCTGTTTTTTTATATATTTGATTGTTTTGTTGTTGCTTTGAATAAGAATTATAATAGGCTATAATTTGGTGCAGTTGCTGATATTTTTTTGGGCAAAACATAAGATTCTATACACGTTTTATGTAAATGAATGAAATCTTAAAGTGGTATAGTAAAATGAAATGCATGTCAATATACACAAATAATAGGCCTTTTCCTTAATAAAAAGCACAACCTATCAAAATCATTAGTCGACTGTGTACAGCAAGTTTTTAGCAAAGTTCAGCTGATCATTTAGAGGCCAGATATCTACATTTAGTATATTTATATAATTATAATTTGTGTATAAATCTGTTTATCAAATATGATCCAATAGGCTTTATAGGGTTAATGTACAGTAGGAGGTATGTTATTAGCAATAAGTCCCAAATGTTTGTTTATATGTGTCTAGTTTCGTGCTGAGTTGATTAATGGTTGGGAAGCAGATTAAATTTACGTCTTCGCTAATGTCGCTTGCATCCTTTTACAGTAAATCTGTGGGTTAATGAGTTGTGGTTGTGTCCTGTGGTTGACAGGATATGTCTGCCTCCCGTCAACCTGTTAAGTGCGGCCACAACCTTATCTGCGTCTGATAAAATGTCTATGGTCACATATAAATTTGTAAGACGTGCATGTCAGTTTGGTTTTTTCACAGCCTGGAATTCTGTAGGTCAACTGATGTGGTTGTACCCTACAGATGTTGACGTGTGTTAAAAAGCAATGGTTTGTGTGTTATCAATGTGAGTACTATAACTGGTGAGCAGTCTAGAGCAGTCTGCTTATACACTGAGCCTGCCAATGAGACATGCCACAAGTTTATGGGCATGAACATGAGGATCTCCCAGGGTCCTAGAGTCTGGACTTACGCACATTCTGCTATTTGTAGCTGCATTCCTGATGTGTTTATGATGTAAATGGTGAAAACGTCTTTCCCATCTCATTTTAAACTACATGAAATGGAGAGAAAAAAAAAAAACATCTTATGAATATAAGATTTTTGGATAAACCATTTCCATGAGTGTTTTTTCATTAAGAGATTCTTCAAAGAGATGTATTGCCTTGCTCTGAATACATTGTTTCAGTGACCTTTACTGAGAAAAACTTGAGTTGGCATAAATTGAGTTGGCAGAAATTCTTGTTTTTCTGACTAGTGATCATTTTCTAACATTCATACCTAATTCATGGATTCCTTCAAATTAATGCTTAAATCTTAAATGCTATAGTCCATGCCACAGCAACAAAATGTGAAGAATTAGACCATAATCAGATAAAATATCATTTTACATCACATCTGTAATAAAAACCTCCTACACTCTCAGACGAAAGCTGTCACTGGGGCTGTGCCTTTCCAAAAGGTACACTTTTGTATATTAGGTTTAAATTTGTACACTTTAAGTACTAATATGTACCTTTAAGGTACCAAAATGGACCCTTTAGGTACAAAACATCTACCTTTTGAAAAGATACCCCCACCAGTGACAGTTTTTGCACCTTTATTTCTGAAAGTGTACATCATTCCTCAGCAAACCAATGGTGTGCTAGTAATCACAAGAAAGTAAACATGAAAGCATCACCTTCACATTTTGGTATTTAACTATACCGAGTTACATAAATGAACATAATTAACAGGTAAATGTTCGATTATTGTGCCATGTTTTCATCATTTTTTTCTAATAATGTCATCATAAAATGTTTGTTGTTATTTTCTTAGGCAGTGAAATGCATGCCGCTTTGAAATGTGTATTGACTATTCGTTTACAATGTTTGGGGCAAGAGATTATTTATACATTTATTTGTTCGCCCTCTCTCTTCGTATCAGAAATGTTGTAATTAATCTTAGAGTTAGTTTAGATCAAGGCTTTGAACTTAAAAAAAAAATCAATAGGAGAAACAAATTACTTCCGGGAAGCAGGTAAGTTGGGCTTTGTTGCGGCGGTTGCTTTTTCCACTGTAGAACATTTCATAACATCAAGGATTCGCAGTTACATTTTAAATAATGAAGTTGAAATCACTCTTACCTATGGCTTCTATGGAGGCATAGCCTATATTATCAAATTCTTCTGTCTTAAAGGGTTTGTGGTACAATTAAGTTCTCGATACAGAGATTTTAAATGGATTCTTGTGCTTGTGAGCTTGTAGTTTGAAAGGGCAGGTATTAGAATTCATTACATTTCTTAATTAAAATTCTATATAAATTACAATTTTCATAGATTCATTATTAGAACTCTATACATTTTAAATCTGAACTTGAGTAATTGCATGAGTGTTATGCATATAATATTGCCAAATCATGCTGACACAAAAACGTTAGAAAGGAAATATTAACAATGCTTCTCAACACTGTTGAGAAAAATAATAACAAAATGATAACAATTGATTATAAAACACTACAGACCTGAATGAAGTAACTTTAAGAAGGTAGACGTTAACACAATAAATATTACATTGTTGTGGCAAGTGACCAGCTAACACGGGTAAATGTGTTGTACACCTTTTCAAGGTCTTTCATTTATTACAGAGAATGAAATTGTTATATAAGCCAGTCTCACCGTGACTCAAGCACAGTTCCCCTCCGGAAGCCTATTTTGCCTGTGTCTGCCTTTTTCTAAAGCTAGATTATGGTCAATGGACATGTTTTGTCTGTTTTGTATCTCTTACAGTGAAGATATGGTTCTGTTAGTGCAGATAATATTAACAGATAAGAATAAAATAGAATATTCAAATATATGTTGTTTAGCATTGCTGGTCTGAAGAAACTGCTGGAGTTGCATATTTATTTATATTTTGATGTTCTTCTTTGAGCTTTTGGCAATAGGTATAATAGCCTTCTATTTAATTTTAGTAGCCTACTGTACAAAAATTTTGGCTGAAACATGACATGATTGTATTTAAAATCAGGCCAGATCGAAGCTTAATTTTTTTTTTTTTTTTTTTTTTTTTATAGTTTTTATATTATTTTTCAGCGATATAGTTTGCTACCTGAAACTCTTAATTATGGTAATGGCTAATTCTTTTGGTCTATAGTGGTGCCTAAAAATACAGCAATCCCAGAAGCCCTGTCCAGGATGCGCACTGTCTCTCATGCCACCTACTGGTCAGCAGCACACAGGTGTTTCATGTTTGTACGACCGAGATCATCAGACTATATAATCATTCCCACAATTTATAGTATATAATTACAAAATGTAAGAATAATTACAAAAAAGACCATTGAGACTTTTCTTGGTGATCCAGGGTGTGCTGAAAATCTGATCTACCCCTCATGCTCGGTAAATATCATTTATTTTGGGGCAAGGTTAGTCCTGCTTCACAAGCTATCATCTATATTAGCAGAACATCCTAATGGGTTTTAAATGCTCGATAAGATGCCTCAGAGTGTTGTTATTTTGAAGATAAAGGCTTAGAAGAGCAGCAGACCCTGTTCTACTTATGCTACTGTCTGTCTGACCAACTAACTAAATAAATAAATCCTTATTTACTGTCAAAATAAAATATTCATATATTTTTTTGTTTGTTTTTGGGTAAAAGAACCAGTGCAGGTATGGTTTCAAATGCTAGAGAAGCAGCTCCTATGATATCAGAGTATAAAAATGTTAGGTTTAAAAATTAGGTTTCATTTAAAGAAATAGTTCACAATAAAAATATACAAATAAAATTATAAAAATAAGTTTACTCAAACTCATGGCATTCCAAGACTGTATGACGACATTCTGCAGAACTGTATCTCACTTTAAACTTTATTATTTATTTACTTTTTTTTTTTTTTTGCATTTTTCCTGATTAAATGTTGAATAAAAGAGACTCAAAGACTGAATATAATACAAAAACAATAAATATGCAATTATGCATATACTGCTTTACTGCCTTGCTGTCCTCACTGGTGAGGATCTTTCATCAAAAATAAATAAATAAATAAAAATCACAAATTAAGTAAATAAATAAATAACTTGGCTGTGCTTTCCTAAAGCTGTCAAAATAAAAGAGCCAGGATTGAATTGAATTGTGATTGGCCTGCCCGTAAAAATCATACACCCTGATAGTAATTAAGCAAGAGGGCGATCTGACTTTTTGCGGTTAGGGAAGAGTCTTAAAAAAGGCTGAGCTCTTGTAAACAGCATCAGAGGGAGCTCATTCAGACCGACCTGCATCATTCACATGCCACTTATTACTCGTTCCCCCACCGTTAAGCCTTCTCTCCGCATTGTAAAAAAAGGTGTGCACCAGCGTGCAGTAAAGAAATCTGCAATAAACCGCCTTCCCTGGAACTACACAAGAGCCCGATCTTTAACTCCACTGACTCAGAGTCCTTCAGCAGCCTCTTGAATGTCATGGGGAATGCGAGATATTTTAACAGGGCCTGAGCCGGTGCTGGTGCGCTGGGTGCAAAGAGATGATCTTAACCCCTAGTAGACAAACACGCATCTGAGATTACATTGCACAGATTAGCCTGGAGCTTCTGTTTAACAACTGTTCACGCTGTAATTGAAGACTACGGTGTGACGACATCCTCAAAGGATGATTATCTGTGGCTTCTAATCCGTATAACTGAGCTATACCGGCCAAACCTTGCGCATCAAAACTTGGAAAAACAGTGCTATTGTAATGCTGAGTGATATGTTTAAAGGCCCTCCCCTGAGTTAAAGCGTCTCTGTGCAAATTTCCACGCACCACCCAAGCGCGAGTCAGCCGCATTTGGGAGAGCGCCCCTTAACTCACTCACAGACATCAAACGAAGGCTCATAAACAGGCCAGGTTTGTAGAGGCTGCAACCCAAGACACGGCTTTCATCATTGGTACTATTTGGGGGGAACCCTGGGGGGTCTGGAAGGAGAGGGATGCTGGACACGGGAGCGGTTTTTATAGACAGGTACTGTAACCGGAGAGCACAGTTTTGGCCTGCTTCAGCGTCACCCGCTTTCTTTACAGACAGGCAGCTGCCCATAACCAGTGCCTGCCTCTGGGCATCAAGTCCCACCACCCTCTGCTCACTGCCGCCCTCATTCACTCACTGTCCCTTGGCTTGAGAAAAGGCAGGGATATATGCTGTTGCTGGCCAACAGACCAATATACAGTGTGTGTGTTGATGTATTTTTCCAAAAAAGAGAAAGACCAAGCTTGTTTTCTACAGTCATCATAGAAAAGTTATTGAAATGCGAGTCTTTTAAGAAAACCTTTTATACTCCTTATTTTGACATATTTTCTTTTAGACTTCTAAGATTTTGGTGAAGTAATGGGGTTCCACACAGCCCAGACAGTCCAGTTTCCACTAGACATTTTTTTTTTAGAAAGATGGACTCTTGGGATAAAAAACAAGACATAGTTTTAAATGTAGTAATGTAGTTTAAAAAAGCATTAAAAACAGTTATATTGTGAAATTTAATTTATTTTACTTTATTTCCAATTATAATTTGTTACTGTGATGACAAGCATCATTAATTACTCCAGTCTTCAGTGTCACATGATCCTTCAGAAATCATTTAATATGCTGATTTTACTTATTATCACAGCTTAAAAAAATTTGTGCTGTTTAATATCTTTTTTTTAAGATTTTGTTTTCTTTTTCTTTTAGGAAATCTTGAAACACTACCCACACGGGAAAAACCTATATAATCATATATGTTTTAATATAGGTTTTGATATAGCTTTTTAATATATGTGACATATATAAAATTGGCCGTTTTCCTATATTACATGTACATATATGTTCACCTATATGTTTACCTATTTATTATTAAAATATGCATACATATATGTGACATATATAAAATTGGCCGTTTTCCTATATTATATGTACATATATGCACATATATGTTTACCTATATATTCATAAAATTATTAAAATGTATAAAAATTATTTTTAACCCATTCAAGCACTCAAGGGTCTCACCTCAGTCATGGTATTGAAGGTGGAGAGGGAGCTGGGTATTCATTTCCATAACCTACAATCCCTGCCAGACCTGGGACTTGAACCCCCAACCTTTGGGTTATAAGTCCAGCTCCATATCCATTAGGCTACAACTTTTTCTTTTAATTTTAAAGTATTAAAATTAAAAGAAGCAATACAGGAGGCCTGTATATGCACATATATGCACCTCAATTTTGCCTATATGTGGCATATATACGCATGTATGCAGCATATATATTATCATATATGTGCATATGTACTGCGTATAGGTTTCATATATGCGCTTATATACTGCGTATAGGTTTCATATATGCGCATATATCCTCATATAGATTCTTTCCATGTGGGTATGGACGTCTGTATTGTAGCTTTTGATCAGTTCAATCCGTTCTTGCTAAATACAAAATACTACATTTATTCAGCAAAAAAACTGAATGACAGCATTTGTGTGTTGTTGTTGCTTCTCTAGTCTTTCTGGGGACATGGAATGCATATTTGCATGTCTTTTCTAGAGTTTTAGCTATGATTATATTTGCACTGTTGCTATACAGCTATACTTATGAAAATAACAAAAGATAAAAATAAAACACGCTACACACTTGTACGATCCTTATTATACAATCATTATACAACCAAGTCACACATAACTTTATACTGTTATAATCTGTGATAAACTAGTTCTAAAACAAGGCTTTGTTGTTGGTTTGTTTAGGAGGCAATGCTGCCCCCTGGATCAAGAGGTGAATGAAAAACACAAAGCCTTAAAAACACATAACATCTACACCTATAAAAATGGATCTGTTTGATGTTTGTTATCTGAAATGGAACTTTCTTATCTCCAAAAAAACAGGAAGAATAGGCAGATCCTATTTTGCATTTAGCTTAGTGAGCAAACATAAGATACGTTTATTAACAAAAGCTGGTGCCACTGTAGTTTATTCTTTAACTTGCTTCATCACATTGTCTGCTAGAGATGGCAATAAAGATTCACTCATGTTTACTGTACAGAGTAAAAGTAAACGCTATCAGCAGTTCAAAACCTTTATTCATATTGTCTAATGACTTTTTTTTTTTTTTGCTTTCCAGATAGAAAAAAAAAACGGTTTCTGTAAATTAAATTAAAATAATATATTTTAATGAACAAAACAGAACCAAATTATTTTTACACAAAGCTTTCTTGCTCAAATCATGCTAATGAATAGCGTTCCTTAATTCTACATTAGTTTTGAAATAGTTCTATTTGTATGTAATATTTTGTTGCCTTTGTACTGTTGGAGTATAAATGTATGAATGTTATATATATATTATATATATATATATACGATATACACACTGCAAAGCATGCCTATTAATCTTTTTCCAAATATTATTAAATCCCAAAATGCAATAGTAATGCAAGTCAGAGAAATAGATTCATAAGATATAGAAGTAATAATAGCAGTGTAGTGGTTAAAATTTGAGACGCCAGAGGGGACAGTATTGAGTAACTAACTAAGAATTGTTCAAAAAGGCTGTTGTGACGGTACATCTGGTCAGCACTGTGTGTGCAGCTGTGACTGCAAATGAAGAAAACTGTAAAGGAAGGAAGATGAGCTCATGAGCAGTATCTGAGTGGACCTCCTTACACTGATAGCACACTGCTTGATGAGATACTTGCATCTCAATCCTGTGTCCATAAATGAGTTTCCATGCTAACAACAGACCAATGAATATTGAATGGCAGTCAGCTTGAACCCTGCTCATCTTGTCTCCAGAAGCAAGGTGGCCATTTTCTCGGCGTCCTCTTCTTCTTCTTCTTCTGAGTGAGACCTATAAATCAATACACGGCCTGTGCCTTCCCTCCTGCTTCCCAGTGCTTTCAATTAATCCAAATGATTTCTACAGGAAATCCGAAGGGCCAATCAATTCACCTGCACATTTCAATACTCGGCCCAATCCGTCCGTGGCTCGCGCACGCCTCCATTGCTCTTGTAAAAACATTATTAATTGCTGCTCCAGCAAGCCATCCATCTTCCACGACCTCGGCAAGGGGGCCAAGCAGGCAGTACGCAGCCCAGGAGTGTAATAATACTTTGAATGACTGCTCAGGCTCTTCACATCCCTCTCAGCCCATTAAAAAAACAGCAGCAGCTCCTCGGGAAAGCACTTGCTCACCGCGCTGACAGGGATGAAGCTGATGTCTGTGAGACAAGGTTTGTGGGGGATGGTTGTGGAGAGAATCAAGGCATTTGTTCTATTGATTATCTGGTTTTTGTGTATTATTATTGCTGTGCTTTTATCGAGTGGCTAAATATTTCTTGAACGCAGCAGTTGGGGGGGTTTGAAGCTGCTGGATGCTGGAGTCGTGCATGAGATATTCCTTCATGCTAGTGAGTGTATCTAATGTTCAGATGTCCATGTGTGTCCTTGTGTGTGTGTGTGTGTAAATGTGTAACATCAAAAGGACGGGATGAGTCTTATTTACAAGAAGCTGTAACCAAGCGTTTCCCTCCCCCATCTGTCTCTTTCTCTCTCTCTCTCTGGCCAGAAACGAGCAGCTGGTCTGTGGGCTCAAAAGGTTTTCTTTTCGTGAAGCCAAAAAAACCACACGCATACACAAACACAGAGCTAGTCATTGTCTGTACTGCTATTCATAAACAGAACTACCCTCATTGTAAATCTGATCTTGCAAAACAAATATGTGTACACCTCACTTGCTGCAAGTTTAACAAATGAGATGTAATGTATCCCACGTCAACACTTTCATTCTATTTCTAATGATATAAAGCCCTCTTCATTCACAATTTTGGAAAATTTAAGAGTTTTTTTCTTTTTTGGTATAACAAAGCACAGACACCAGAGATGCTGACTCTTTATCAGTGTGCCATTCAGAGCTGAGAGGAATTTGAACCAATTTTTTTAATTTTAATTAGAAATAAGGGAGCAAACAAGATATAGAATTGCTATTTAAATTTGAATGTGTAAGGTAGTAGACATTACATTGCAATAGTATCTTTTTAGGTAAATGCAAAATTATAGATGTTTTTATAAGATAAGACAGACTTTGTGGATTGAGGTCACAGAACAACTACATTTCCCATAATGCATTGCATAGCATTTAGTAAATTAAAAGATATTTTTAATAACACCATAGTCACTATCCTCTGACTCACATTCCTTTGTCACGTGACATGTACTACGTGTTATAGTATAAGACTCACGTGACTAGCTGAGACTTGTGCTAAAATTAGCCCATGCGTCTCTCCATCACCATCTACTCTGTCATAATGATCTGCCTCCCATATACTCTCTTCTGTATCGACAGTTTGTCCCATGAAGATGATTCATGGACATGATTGGATGTGTTAAGAGCTGGCTCAATGCAGCAGATGTAGTGATCAAGCCTACATGCTCATCGTGCGTGTTAAAGGATGGCACGCAGAGAACATTGTGAGGGCCGTGCCGATCAATTAGCACACTGCCTCGTTTGTCAAGGTTGAGGCTGGGAAATAAGCCTAGCTGACCTGTTAAGAGCCTATTGATTTTACACTGCCTACAGTCAGAGGATACTGAGCAGAGGCAAAACATATAGAGTAGCATTTGCAGCAGATTTGTGACCAGTTTTGCGATTTATGTGACAAACGACTGAGTGTAAAAGTAGTAAGTAGTGCTGGTCATAGATTAGCACAAAATTGAAACGTGGGAAACGTCCAATAACTGTCGCAGTCAATTATAATCTACAAAAATAATGATTTCAATATATGAGGTGTCTACAACTTCAGGCAGGTATAACATTGCTTTTACAGATTTTTTTATTTTTTTAATTCAAGGGTGACATCCTATGTACATTAACCACGCCCACTTTACACGTAGCACCACCCACTCCGTTGCGCCAGCAGCATCTTGTTTCTATGACCACCACAATCCATCTGTGCCTTGTGCCTACCAAGTGGGATAGCATAAAACATTTGACCTTTGACCTTATAGCACAAAATTCTGTAACTACCCTCCTGTAATTAACTGAGATGTGAGTTATAGCAACTACACATGTTCATAGACAGTGTCTGTATCCCGAGGCTGTTGTTGTTTTTTTATCTGAACGATGCTGTTTGTTTTATATTTGAATACGTCCACAAAACATTTATCATAGATGTGATTCAGTCGTGATATCCATCTTGTTCAAAATGATGCTTTGAAAAAACTTCATAATTATAATAAAATAAAATAAAACAATTATGCCATATAATAGGAATACTCTTTGCATGGTGTATTTCATGTGTGCATGCTGCTCCAGTTGCTGTTCAACAAAAGTGTCCAGCAAGAACCTCTTAAACTCTGCAGCTCCATATGAATTAGTCTCAGGGTGGGCTGAAGGAAATCTGACACCACAAGCTGGCACACCTTTTGGTTCACCGGAATGTCCTGTTAGTGTCAGCTGTCAATATACGCAAACTCATTAACATGCCATGTGCACATGATAGTTCATTAGATTTTTTCTTATCAAATGAGCACCAAGACCTTCATTAATTTTTTTTTATCCAGAGCGATAAAAAAAGGAATTTAGTACCTTCCGAAAGGACAAAATGGGTCTGTAACTCCCTCTTCTGAGAGAAATTGTATTTTAGTGCCTCATGAAAATCAAGCTTTTTATGCCAATATTGTGCTAGAAATGTACATGTGTGCAAAACAGCCAGAATTATCACTTGGAAGTGTTTAGGCCTCCAAGGCGCTGTCATTTTCTGAGCCTACAGCAAATTTATTGTAAAAATAATATGGTATTGCAGTGGCGCCCCTTACTGGCAGAAATAAGGAAATGAAAAAAAAAATCTATTTTATCTCAAAATTAAGCCTTAAAAATATTTTCAATCTTCCTGACATAGTGATCTGCAAAAGAATGCAAAACATGTCAAATATTATTAGAGATGAAAAGTAAAATGATTAGTAGTTTTTTAATGCTTGCTGAATTTAACATTTTGTATTTACCGTTTCATTCTGATTTTTAAAAACTGGACCGAGAGGATTATTTTACTTCTGATAATAGTTAATAATATATTAATATATTATAATAAATTAATTATGTATTAATAATATATCTTTGTGCAATAACAATTATGTTCAACCAATTATTTTTGCTTAGGGAAAAGCTATAATATAATATAATATAATATAATATAATATAATATAATATAACTTCCCCAATGCAAATATGTAACTTACAGGAGAAAAGTAACAGAAATGGCAATAAATTTAAAGGCTCATGGCATAAAAAAAAAAAAAGGTTTATATAAATATGGGTACAGCAGATGATAGTATTTTGTTGGTTTAGAACATGTTTATAGGCTTTCACATGTTCCCAAGATAAGCCAACAGAGGTTCGTGGTCCTGCTCAAATACTAAGACTTTTTGTTCATTCCTGAAAAGTGTATAGGTGAATTCATTTCTATGTTTGTTGATAAAGCACTTGACAAATGTGAAGTGCGTAATTACAATTACTGCGGATGTCACTCTGAATGTGCCCAGTGGCAGATCCTGAACATAACTCCACGTCTGTGCTTCAGTCGCGGCTCTTTGTGGAAAACCTTGCCAGCTTTAGCTTGTAAAGACCCGTAATTTATTGCCCCTGTCATCTGTAAAACTTATCAAATCTACCTCCTGCTGAGAAGGAGCGTCTAAACTCTTAGAAAGGGTCTGTTTCTGGAATATTCAGAAAATACTTTCATGAATCACTGCAGCATTTTTCTCAACAAATAATATTTATTGCTTCCAATTCAATTTCCAGTTCATTTCAACAGGAGAAATGAATTACTCATTCACAACAATAAAGGGGTTTCAATTCTGTGCGCACATAAAATTAAGGCTTTTATGAAACAACCCATTCTGTTTAAAACCTCAGGCGAAATCCTGCTAGAATCTCTCATTTTATCTCACGCTGTACACCTTTGATGAATTGCGGACTGCGTCTAATTTCTTCAAAAGTATGCTAAACATCTGTGGAAGACTTGGATGAATTATTGTTTGGTGAAACACATTTACTTGAAGGATGTGTTCTGCTTCATTTTCTGTTTAATCAGTGACACAAGGGCTATATTGTGAGATTATCCAGGGCTATTCCGGTTATTAAACATTTTAAGGACAAAAAGCGTATAATTTAAATCTGGGAAAAAACAGCAGTACAACAAAAATTAGCTATTTATATGCACAAAAAATATGCATGAACAGCCTTTGCATGCATTTATTATTTAGATATTAAATAGACCAATAAAACACATATTCATTCTAATCAGCCAGCCATTCATTCATAATAAATCAGTTCAAATGCATAAACATGTTTCTGAGGGCAGGTTGCCAAAAAATCCACAATTCAGCATGTGAAACATTGTACCATGGTTTCAGATACAGGTACCAGATGAAAAAAGTTGGGAGAATATTTATCTTTTCTTTTCTAACTTGGGGTTTGGGGGTAGAGGGGAAAGATTTCGATTTGATTTATCATGCCCATAATCCATAAAAGGTCTTGTTCAGACAGGCAGTTAAAATGATATAGACACACAGGTGAGTATAAAGGAGACTTATATAGAGGAAGGTGAAGTTCACACTAGACGAAGGTATGCAAGTCTCAACCACAAAAAGAAGCTGTCAGATATACTGCACCAATCACATGAATGGAATAAGACACAAACGCATGCACATTTAGAGGGCATAGCCAGCTTATATTCAACTTTTTTTAACTGTAATAGAAAACACTCATGTAACAGAATATAAATTATACCTAAATCTAGCCTAATTTTTAATTAAAGGTGCCATAGAATGGAAAACTGAATGGACCTTGGCATGGTTGAATAATAACAGTTCAGTACATGGACATAACATACTGTGAGTCTCAAACACCATCGTTTCCT
>JAUMHQ010000048.1:16474663-16514590 GCA_032361165.1 Enteromius paludinosus
CTGCAGGTCATAATACTGTACGTGTAGAAATGGCAAGTGGGACAGAAAAGGAAGGCTGCCTGGAGTTGGAGGATGCGTCAGCGTCGTATTAATCTGGTGTGTGGGAACTAGGGTTGGGTCGAAAGACGATGCCTTCATCCATCGCCGATGGCCGATAGACATCACTACGCTGAGCCGGCATCGCGATCCTCCGCCCCGCCGCAGCTGCAGCAACCAGCTCGTGAAAAATACACTTAATCTATGGCAGCAAATCTATGCCTTTAATAAGCGAGCGCACCACTGGTGCTGGGGAGAGCAGTAAATCATTTCCGCGAGAGATGTACAGATGTACACGCGAAGAAACAGGGCCCGCAAGCTCATTTCAAACCCTCGCGCGCGCTTGATATGTCATCCGCGTGCAATTCAAGCCCTCGCATGCGATCATTCCTGCACTCGATCTTTCCTCACCTCGCGCGAACACTGTTATTTTTCTCAGTCGTGGGGCTGACGGGCTTTGTGTGCTAAAAAGGCACATACATTCATGTAGATGGCAATACACGTTCTCTTTTTGACAAATAAAGGAAAAGCATGTTGAAGTCATCATGTCTTTCCTCTTGCTGTATCAAAATCTCACCTAGCTTTCCTCAGAGATGTTCCCAATAATGTGCTTTAAGTCAAATCAAATTCGGTTTACGCATGATTACATGATATAACTTTTTTTTAATACTGTATCCGAAGTTGTGGATAATTAAGCTATATATCATATGCTGAACTACATTTCTGGAGTGTTAAAGATTAAAAGAAAAAACAACAAGAACCAAACTGAAAACCGTGATACAAACCGAACCGAACCGTGGGTTTTGTGAACCGTGCCTCCCCTACACGTGATCCTTCATAAATTATTCTGAAGTGACTGTTTTGTGGTCAAGAAACATATATTGCTATTATTATTTTTATTATCAATCTCAAAAACAGTTGTGCTCTTGGTTTTTGTGAAAACGGATGCATTTTTCAGGATTCTTTGAATTATTGAATTAATTTGACATGGAAATCTATAACACTGTAAAAGTCTTGACTGTCACTCTTGATAAGTATATTTCCGGCATTCTTGCTGAATTAAATTTTTAATTAATTTCAAAGGAAATAAAATACTGACCCCAAACGTTTGAGTGTGATGTAAATATATTATATAACAAATTGTTCATTTTAAGTTGTTGACCAAAACCTTTTTATTTGTTTTGGTACTTGGCACCTTAGCTTGGTTAGATATCCTAAATTCCCTGTTCCTTCCTCTTTTTTTTGGTCCTCCATCAGATTTATACATTTTGTCATATTTCTTGCAGGATCCTTTTGGTGAGAAGAGAGGTCGTTTTGATTACCAGGGTCTGTTGACCCGCCTCAGAGCCATCCAGAGGCGATTGCGGGAAAAGTGCCCGCCTGAGGACAACGATGGTGACTCTGACTCGGACACCAGCTCATCCGGCACCGATCCGGACAGTCAGGGCAGCTCTCAGCCTTAGAGCGCCCTCTATCGGGGTGCGAAGCGAGCAAGGTTAGACCGTTCCCCTTTACCTGCAGCTCCGGACTCCTCGGACGAGCACAGATGAAAGGAGTGCTGACAAACCCGGCGATTCTACAGACCGAGGGCAGAGTTTCTGTCTCATCCAATTGGTTCATATTCGTCCTCTTGCCCTTTGTGTGCTGGCCAATGACTGCCTTTTGTTTTTCTGTTGTTGTTTTTTTTCTTTTCCCCCCCTAATGAAGAAGAGGTTCAGTCAGGAGGGGGGTGAGCTGTATATGTGCGTGTGTACATTTGTAAGTGACGAAGATGTATACACCGGTTTCTCAGCAGGTCATTACAGCCTCCGCTTTTTGAGTCCATGTTTCTCTGTCCTTTTCCTGCATCCAGTGTAGAGCTAACATGAAAAAAACAAGTCGTACTAAGTCAAATAATTAATGATGATAATAAAATCACTCTTACAACAAAGCGGTTTACGTGCAAATGCACACATCTCACACTTGGCTTTTATTTCACTCACAAAATTGTCAAAAACTTACACCGAGATACGAATTCTGAATGAATTGAATACCACACTTTAAGACGGATGCAACTTAAAAAAAAAAATGTATATATAATTGTTCATAGAGAAGTTTTATTTTAATGTTCAATGTTCTTAAAATGCTATTGAACTGGTGAAAGCATCACTTACGGGAACGGTTGCCTTTTGGGTGTCGTCGACTTGTTGGAAATACAGTTTCGTTTGGTGAACTCCAGTCTGTCTCTAATTGTGAAGCTGTTGACCGTCAAATGAGACGTCTGTTCTGTTATTGTTCTGGGAATAACCTGGAATTTTCAACAAGCTAGAAACGTTCTTTTTGCTCACTGGTTATTTGACTCGTAATGCTTAGACGGCAATTCCACTCCAGCCTCCGCTCAAAGTGTCCCTCGATACTGCTACAAACGTCTTTCTCTTTACCGGGGAAACTGTGTCCACTGGTGTCCTCATATGCAAGAGGATGAAGCTGCCTGGGAAAAGGAATGGGATAATATCCAAGCGTTACTTGACACCGTGGTTCATGACTATCTATGCTCCTAAATCTATTGCAATGCATCCCTTTAAATTGCAGGCATCTAGTTTTCCACAGCATGCTAAACACAACCAGACTGGCAGTCTTTAGTATTTTGTATACATGTACAATTATATTGCATTTTATTCATACACGCGCAGGTTCCACATAGTCTTCTGTTAAGTGAACCACAACACTTTTAATGAAGTTTCGCATTCTCTGATGGGCCCAAGTACAATGCTGAGGTTTTTGCATGTGCTAGCATTTTGATGCAGTTGATTTCTCTTACGTGCGAGAGAATATATTCTGGTCTAGGACATCATATTTTGATAAGACAACGCTATTAGGTCGCTTGATCGTTTGTTTTGAATGAACAATTTTGACTCTTGAGCCTATGTTTCTCTTCTAGAACGCCCTGCAACAGGAAACGGTTCCCCGACTATGAGTTTGACTTTGTGATGTACTAATGCTTTTCCCTTGTTAGCAAAATGAGAATGAAATATGTAAATAATTAATGTATCAATCGGTTGCAACGGTAATAAGAAAATATATATAAATCTGATTCTGATTATTTGTGCCTCTCTTTGATTTCATTTGGTTTCACATCTTACTAGTTTAAATCATTCAAAATTGCTGGGGCAGTCGGAGAGTACTTTTAAAGTTAGGATGTTGACTTTATTATTTATGTAAGCTAAATCCATAGTTTCTTTTTTAGCTTTTTAAAGGCTATCATTAACATCTCATATTCTGGAAATCGTATACACATGCCAAAAAATATATTCATCTGAAACAACCCTACACTTTAAAACACACACACACGTATATATATATATATATATATATATCTATCTATCTATCTATATACATACATACACATATATATGTATGTATGTATATATAGATATAGATGTATATATATATTTATGTGCAAGTATTGTCAAAACTTTTTTTTTTATGTTGGCTGATTAGTGCATATTGGACTTATATTGGACAATAATTACATGAAGTATATATTTAAATATCTATCTCCCCAAAAATGAAAAGAAATTCTGTTTAAATTTTTTTTGTTTTGTTTTTCTGAGCCAAAAATAAATATCACACATTTACACACTAAAATCTTGTCATGCATATTTCAACAATAATCAATTTATGATACAATAAAAGATTATTTATTTCACCCCAAATAGTAATTGTAATTTTACATTTTTATTTTATTTGCCACTCTCCTTGGTTTTAATAAATTGCAACACAATAAAATTGTACGCTTCCTTATTATTTTATACTTTTTTATTAGTTTAATTCAGAATAAGCATGTTTTTGAATGACAATGTAACATTATTTCAACCAAATGTTGACATTTTATACTCTATGGAAATACAATCACATTTGTGAATTTCTCTTGTTGCCGACATCTTAATGTCTTTGACCCATATACATTTTGGATCAAATATACATCAAAATGTTATTTTACTATCACGTTGATCTGACACAATCGAACCATTTGAAACGAGCTCTTTAATAATGGAATAAATCCCTGTGTGTGTCATGCTTGTAATAGGGACACCGCTGAAACACCGTGGAACTGTCATTAGAGGGCGGTAGTGTGTAGCTTTTGTCAGCACGTAACTGTATGTAACTGTAAACTGTATCGCAATGAAGGGAAAATGTTCATCGGTGTTAAAGACTGGAATTGCCAATGTTCTGAACTGTTGATCATTTTGAATCTCTTAGATGTGCTTATAAATGCAGTTTCTGTTTTTAAACCTCAGAGTAGTTATGTAAATAAAATAATATTACTAATTACATATTAGAAAAAATATTAATTAGCCTAAAAAGAAATAAGTATAAAATTGTCACTAGGTACTAGGTATATTCTTTATATGCAGGTGCTAATATGTACTTATAAAGTATCTTTAGGGATAAATAAGGTACAAATATTTACTTTTGCATTTATTTACAATCTGTAGCATCTGGAGCATTGTAAATTTAATAAACATACAATAAACATATTGCTACGCACCACAGAAAAGGGTGCGAGAGATTACAGCTTTAAACTGAATCATATTTTTCACATTCACAGTCCAAACGTGCTCTGGTATACGAAAAAAATTGGTTAAAGCAAATTGATCTCAAACATGAATCCTGAAAGTCCACATTACCGAGCACACGAAGAGCTCTGTGCAGGAAATTGTGATAAAGCACATCCGTGAAGAATTGTTGCATTTCTTTGAAGCCTAGGCTAGTGATCACCTGGCAAATAATTAAACTAATACTAAAACAAATCTTTGTAAACAGAAATCCACTGTCTTTACATGATTCGGTTATCAGAAATCACGGACCCTTCATCCTTTCGAGTATTCATTCGAGCTGAGTAATAAATTGGTTTCTCTTCATATCCACATATGCTGTCATAATGTCGTCATTTAATTTATTAGGCAACATCTTTTGCCTACTTGCACCATACATGTAGCGCAGCGTGTTGGTCTTTGAATTTGCCACGAGACTGCATCATTAACAGTGTCTAGCTTGTGCAGGATTTCTTTCACAACGACAACAGCGCAACAACTATGACAACATTTGCATTCGAGGGGCGGGGCGGTGAAAGTTGACGTCGTATGACGTCACTACATGTATCCATCCTGCGTAAGTCCATCAGAGAAAAAAAAACCTAACCAACAAGCTACAGCAAGGAGACCATGCAGAGTAACACAAAAGTTGAACGTGACAAAAAAGTCCTCGCGATGGGGAAGAAACCGAGGAAACCTCGAATATCAGTCATCAGCAGCATAAGCTCTGTTCGAGAGGAAGTTATCAGAGGAAGGCTTGAAGAAAGAGGAAAGTTGTTTCCTAGTGGTATTTTTACGCGTCGTATTTTAAAGAATTATTTACGCGTAATTTACTGTGCGTTGTGATGAAACCACATAAATGTTATTACTGAAAACGGCCCATTATGAACAATTTTAGTTTTATTTATTTTATCATAACGATTTAATTTTTCCAAGATGCATTATTCTCATGCGTTTGACTCAGATTCGTTCTGGCCTTTCGTTGTAGCAAGCTGTTTATGTCATTCATACAATTATTACCAAGAGATACACATCTTGGTTGCTGTAACAGATTGAGTTTACATCTTTAAAACATTTTAATAACGCAGAACACAATTAAATAATTTGATTGGTCTTATTTACGGTCGAGGTTTGTATAATCTAATGTAACTTTTATTTAACTTGCAATGTATATAATTGAGTGTGCCGTTTTAATCGTTTTTAGCCTTTGTTATTTTGTTTCTTTACGCGTGCTGGAAGTAAATAACAATGTTAACAATTGGTAAACGATTTACAATCGAATGTGTAGCTATGCTGTAAAATTATATACGAATTAAGCACACAACGTTAACACAATATTTCGTTTTATTTTGTGGAGTTATTTTCCAGTTTTGTCGCGTTGCATATCTCTATAAATGTAGCCTACAGAAAAGCTTTAAAGCTATGCCGTTGTCAGTTAGCATTGCTGCACTTTACCAAATAAATAAAACTAATGCAACCTACGCGAACTTCGAGATTCAATGATGTGTATCTCTGTTGCAACATCACTGTCACATCCAAGTGACAAATTACGAATAAAACGTCTGTTAAACAGCAGTTTTTACATCCCACGTGACATGAATCCGACAGAAGCGTCAAGTAAACGAAAATCATTGTGCTTTGCAACTGAGGACCTATACAATATGTATCAATCAATATGGAATTTGCTCCCACAACATGAATGAAAACGCCACAATGTTCGCTTGAAATCTGATATTACATCTTATCTGACTTATGAATCAGATCAGCTGACGTAGCTTCACGTGGCACGTGTGATCAACTGCAAGAGCAAAATGATTAAACGCACTTAAAATGAACTTAAAGTGAACAAACAATTCTCCGTGCGTCTCAGCTCCTCGGAACATGCATTATCTCAAAATGCCCGCTTGGTGGAAGCAGCCACGTGCAAGTCATTGCCCTAGTGGGCATAATATACCTAAAAACACACCTACATCTCACAGCTGTTGGTCTCTTGGTCTAGTTCTGGGCGTTAAATACAGTTTGTAGTTTGCATATTGATGCGGAGAGCTGCTGATGCATCAGTTAGATCTCTGATATGAGAGTCAACCCCTCTATCTATCCCTCTCTCCGAGTAAATCAGGCGCATGTGACACGCTTTAATGAATAAACATTGCTTATTGTTTTTAGTTGATATTACACAGGGTCGGTGGAGAAAAATACGTACTTCGATATACGTGAACTGATGCATTTATACATTTGCGCGAACGAGGGAATGTACAGCTGAAGAGTATAATTGTTCACATTGTACGCGCGGGGGTGTGTTGTGTACGTCACCAGTTTAGAGGCGAAACGCTGCTCTGATTGGACACACCCTCCCCCTCTCCATTTTGTGAAAAAAAACAAAAAAACGCATATTAGCTGCAAGTTGCCGATCATAAAATCTGCGTTTTTGTCGTTTCTAAAACCGGATATCGAATATTCAATGTATTGTCATCGAGAAGTTTAATACAGTAGAGGAAGTGATGATATGAATCAGTAAGGTAGTTCAACAAAAGCGCGTGCGTTGAATGATGATCATTCCTTCACCCTTAATTTTTCTTTCTTTCTTTCCTTCTTTCTTTTGTCAATTTATCTTGTCTTATTGTGTGATTGTACGTGATTTGTTAACAAGACTTTACTGTATTAAAGGCTTGCATGATTAAAAATTGCATTGGCTTTTTAACATTTTTGCTTATTATTTATTTTATAAGTGCTCGTGTTATGCCTTCAAATCGCATACTTAAAATGATTCAATTTGCTTGCATGTTGTGCTGTTAACTATTCTGTTTTTGTTGGCAATTAATGTCTTCCTAAAAGCTTCAAATATGATGTGCACCTAACTTGTACACTATGTATTTGTAAGAGAAAGAAACATCTCATTTACTCAAACTTTAGTGGCTTATTTTATTAGATCAGATTAGATCATATTTCAACTTGTATTAGATTTGAGAACCTTTATTGGGAAACCTGAGAAACTTATTTGATTGTGAAGGGCTTGATTATATCACATAAAGGCTATTCTATTAAATATAGACTATTAGCAAATATAGGCTATTATTATTCACTGGATTTGTATGTAAATGCACTGCTTGTAATATTATTTATTTATTTGCACAAAGCATTTAAATCAAACATGTTTTATAAACCCACCGTTGCATCACCAGGCTATTTTTAAAAGACATTAGATGTTTTTTTTTTACTAACTGGAAATACTTTTGTGTTTATACATATTATAGAAATAAAAGAGAAGTCAGTTTGAACTAGTTTGTTTTAAAATTGTGCAACAAACCTGTTTCAGGAGTTGAAAACAACATGCTAAACATACTGCTGGGTCTTCCTTGTGGCTTACTTATTAGATTAATGAGGCTGGATTTACAGGATTTTACAAACAGAGATTATATTGTGTTATTGCTAAGACAGCATAGAGGGTCTCATATCCTTTGAATGGCATCATGGGAAATGGCTCTCATTCATCATTCTCAACTTCCTCCAAGAGGGCAGAAATGACTGTTTGAATCACTCTTTGCCAGTATTTACATTGTCCAAATAAGTTATTCAACAGAATGTAACAGGTTGTCAAAATAAAATGTTGTATGAAACAATTAGCATGGCTTCTTTGAATCTTTGAAAACTTTAAATTGGATTTGGTTCTGCTATTATTTTTGCTCTTACGAATATATGCACATAACTGCTAAAAGTAAAACTGAAAGCAACATGTTGGGATTACTTGTTTCTAACATTTGTGTTCTTGTATTTGTACATGCATGAAAATAACCAAAATAGCTCCTATTAAAAAGGATTAAATTATGTTAACCTTTTAACTGAAAGATGTTAATGCTACTTAAATATCCAATATCTAAAAATAATCAGACCCTTGTGGTATTTTTATTTCAAAGTTTATTTCATTTAATTGTTCTGTTTGATTGTTTTCAGATTCAGTCAATTTATTACATTTAACGTAGAACGGATTAAAAACAAAGAAAAGTTTCTTCCATGATGAGAATTGCACGCATGAGGAAACAAAAGAAGCAAGAAAACAAAACATAAATAATAATGTCTTTAACACTTGCACTCTTAGACATTCTTCTGAAAAACCCTTTAGGTGGTCATGTGGGTACCACAAATATGCATACTAATCTGCCTCTCTTGTAAAAAAAAATTGGGCTTTATATATATATATATATATATATATATATAAACTTTAGATCTAATTTTCTACTACAATAATCATTTAACAAAAAATAATTTAAATGCAAAAACGTTGTATTCCTGTCCCTAGACTACATGTCCACAATGATAACCTTGTTGTGGCCATAGGTTTTTCATAGTTATGTAACATTTCTCACTTTTTTTCTATGTAAAGAAGCTGATTGAAAATGCATATCCACCGATTACATAAAAATGATTAACTATGTCTATGTTTTTTTTTCATTTACATGTTTAAGACTGACCTTGCCTCCGGTCTCAATATGCAAATGTTGATCTGAAAAGATCCTAACAATTACAGCAGAAACTTGCTTTATAATTACATATCAAGACATGCAAGCCAACCAGATAAACCTGAACTATATGGGACCAGACATAAATAACTTCAGCTTCGATTATCAGGCTTAATTGTCTTACTTCGTGTCTTTCTATTTTATTTTTATTACTACACCATTCATTTTCTCCTAAAAAGTAACCTCAAGTTACTAAAAATCAACTGAATGGCATGTAAGCTGTTAATAAACATTTCGTCACTATTCTTAGAGAGTCATCCTTGCTTCTTTTCAGAACTTCCTTCCCATCAACGCTTTGTAATATTTTTAGTATCAAATCCTCTGTTATCAATAAAATAATTTAGTAGAAGCATAAAACAATGTAAGCAATAGCAAGAAGCTGTTTACACTGGGGCACCATCAAGCTCCTAAAATCCTTCTTGTCCTGGATCAGCTCCATGCCTGTGGTCCCCCTCACCCAGAACAGAGATGCCCTACCCCCACACCAGCTACTCCTCATCCCCCTCACAGTGTGTGGTCAGGTCACAATCTCAAATCTGAGAGTCCCTCTTAAACTCACAGGGGGTTGTATTGACATGCCAATTCCTTCACAGGACCACAAAGTGTCCTTTGCAACACTTATGGGGTGTAACAGGACTGTGAAAAGAAATTAATATCTCATGCAATGCAAGAGATGACGACTTTCTGTGCTTTCACACGTTTATTGTTGCTTTTAATAGAATATAGGCTACACATGCATTTGACCTAGTAACTTTAAAGCTAACTCCTTACACCCACTCTCTCTCTCTCACGCACACACACACAAAAATACAAAATCCACAACAACAGTTTAGACAGAGGTCATTAGCTCAGATCAGTGACCCCTTTGCTTCTTAGTGTGTCACCCTGCATGTCAGCTAGGGTGTTGCAGCAGAGATGTGCAACTGAATGCTCAATCTGTTAAAATTCATATTCACCTAATTGTCAATTACCTGTGAGTGGCCTTGAGGCACGACAAAGAGCCTACGTTACGCATTGTGGTGAATGAACATAAAAATAAAGAGTGTAATTCTCAAAGCAGCCTTTATTTACATTGTACCTTGGCGAGAGACCCTCAAGATGCGCGTGCGTCGGTATACTTTGTATTTATCCACATCTTTAAAACACAACAAGGTGCTTAATCACTACAGACGTGTCATTTAGTCAACTGGTCGCAATCATCCTTGAATTAATTAAGACATCCTTGCGATATTGTGCTTCGTTACTGAAGGAGCCCTTCGTGTGTGATTTAAACACGAGGGAAGCTCTATGAATCAAAGAAACTGGATCTGCGCTTGTTTCATTAAACATGTTGGACGAAATACAACTCAGTACGCGGACCATTTTATGGGGATCTTGCGAGACGTACGTGAATCACTTCTCACTCTTGCTGTAATGGACGGGAAGCCATTTTCTTACAGAGAGCCGGTGTACTGCCGCCACGTGTACAATTTGAGAGCCACGTAACAAAAGTAACCGCTCATAATTCCCATCTGATTTGCGTTTGACTCATTTGAATGGGGATTTGAGGTCGGATTTTGCAGAGTCGAGTATACGGCTTAAGAAATCATCGCAATGAAGCATATACACAGCGGTGCACACACAATAGACGATGCAACAGTTGCTCACTTCCTGTTGGTAGGCGGTATCCCCGACGCTAGGCCCTGGTTTCTCAACACCCCCCCCCATTTTGAATCAGTTGTTGGACCTTCTCGTGCCTCGGTTTGGCGCGACATGGAGGTGAGCACGGGAACTTTGGAGATCTGTGGAAATGCTGCTTGAGCTGACCTGTTCAAGTCAAACTGGATTCTGCGCTCTACGCGCAGCCAAGTTCCCAAGAGCCGAATTAAAAAGGATACAGTGTTTCAATAAAACCATGCATTGAATATGTGTGTCACTGCTTCGTATTTACTCCACCTCAAAAATGTTTGCCATAAACTTTGGTTGTAAAACTACTCTAATTAAATATTTTACTCCACCGCCCTGGTCGTGACCCACAGCTAACAATGTCATAAGGCTATTGGTTCGAAATATGCGTTTCATGCTCAACTCGAGAAGGGCACGCAAGTACGAAGAGGGCAAGAATAGGGAAAAGCAGCCGTGCAACAATCACAGAGGGGCTGCATTTACACGTAGACCATCCTAAAATTGAACATGATAACAAATGGCCTTTTGTCCTGTGAACTGTGTCTCGCTAGAATCTGAAACATTCTTGCAAAACGCAGAAACAAAAGAACAGGAAACAGGACGTTGAGCGCATAAGTAGAACCAGAGCATGTGTGGGCTAGTATGAATCTGTGTGCATGGCAGAGCATATACGTTGCAATGTACAGAAAACGTTCCTGTCTTTCCAAGCACAGCTTGAAAGAGCTATAGAGAGGGAGAGCGCGCGCGCACGAGGGAGCGCGGAGGACCGGCCCCTTCTCTAGCTACTCTGAGACCACGTGGTTTCTTCTTTGCAAACAAAAAAAATTAGTAAATTCGACTCGGTTTTAGAGGCGGTGCTATCGCCAAGCGGTAGGATCTGTGTGACAGTGCAGGGTACAGCTTTAGGTTGAGGGGCAGCGAGAGGAAAGAATTTCTCCCGATCCCGCTATATACTCACCACTATTCCATCGTAACAAACATCAGCTTAATTCAAACTGATATCATTTCTACACCGCGCTGGGAATCCGCGAAGGTTGCTACAGTGAAGAATATTTACCACTCGCCTGCAGGACTTAATCAGACTACAACGTTACTGTTAGTCGAACTTTCCCCTTTTTTTATTTTGGATTGTCTTGCAGTTTGATTTTTCCTCCCCGTTTTTAATTCCAACCGGCTGACATCTACATGATTTTGTAATCTGCGGGTGTCTTGGTCCTTCTTTCCAAAATTAAGCGCGTTTTGCCGAAAACTTTTATTTTCATTTCTGTTTTTGGGGGGAGCGTTAACAGTTTTTCACGATGAACAAGCTGTATATTGGAAATCTCAATGAAAACGTGACCGCAGAGGACTTGGTTAAAACCTTTGAAGATTACAAGATCCCATACTCTGGACAGTTTCTCATGAAAACTGGCTATGCGTTTGTTGATTGCCCAGACGACCAATGGGCAATGAAAGCGATTGAAACGTTTTCTGGTGAGTAAATTGATTTTAATGGGCCTTTCGTTACCGGTTTGCGTCTTTGCCGGTTTTCTTTCGTAACTTACCCTGGTTAACCTTCCGTAAGTGTTTTGCTTGTTTATAATTCAAATTCTACTGTATCTCGGCTTTATTCAATCAGTGTTTCTACTTTTTGCCAATGAAGTCAGGGCGATGCAAGGCTCCATAGTGCAAAGGTGCCTGAGATAGTGAACTTTTAAGAGCAGAGGGTCTGCAGACACTAAAAGCATTCATGCACACATCAGCCACGACTTTACTTTCTTTGCTCTGACAGGTTTAAAGCGTGCAGAGTATTTTACTTTAGCAAATAACTATGCGTTTAGCGTCGTTGTGATCGTAAACCGTTGGACGTAGTTCTCAGTCTTTAGGTTTAGTCCAACCTACCCCGGCACAGCTATAGAATCAGGTCTTACCCCTCCCCCTTTTGGCTAATAGGCCAGTGGAGCTAAAATGAAACATGTTTCGTGAAGCCCCTATTGAGTTAACGTTCACAATGCTGAGGGATACCTTCTTGTCTTTGACACATCCGACCATGTAGCATTCTCATAGGCTGACTTTAGCCATGCAGTTTCATTGCATCTGTCCCACTGACCACAAAATATGTCTCTCCTCGCTTTTCCACATATGTAGCATGTGACGTGTGCTCTATATAGCACGAAGGTCGCCATGCCGATAAGGATCCAGTTAAAACTATCCACCACATAAGTCACGGTCAACATTAATTCATCTTCAGCTGTTCTTTTTATCGCTATATGCCTCTTAGGTCTCAACTAGAGACGAACAACAAATAATAGCCCACACATATGGATTCTGTCATGCAGTTGACGCAAATAGCTAGTGTAGCCCTGAGCAGTGAACCTTGGAAGCGTCCTAAGAATTTAGTCATTTTTATTCTATTTTATTTTAGTTTAATGACTTTTTATTAACACCCATCCCTGCGAGCCCAACACCTCAAAAGCTCATTTAGGCCTATCGCAACGCAAGTTACACAGTAAAAAATACCGTTTCTCTTCACACAGGGATATGCATGTATAAATATTTGAGGCACACATTTATTATTTTAGTTTTAATTTTGGCTTGGATCATGAGGGCCATTTAAGTAAGCTGTGGTCTCATTTTGTGAGTGGGGTAAAAATAAGAAAGAAAAAAAATAATAATTTCTTCCCTTTTTCCAGGTAAAGTGGAACTTCACGGCAAACGAATTGAGGTCGAACATTCTGTCCCTAAGAAGCAAAGGTATTTGCTTTCTCTTGAATAGTTCGACAATTGTTTGCTCACTACTATATTAAAAGATAAATGTATATATGTCGTGGCGGTGGCACAGATATGTGTACTGTGTAAGCAGGATCTCTCTGTGTGCTTAAATTGCTGATCTGTTTGGTTGTAACACTTAAGTGGTGGTTACTTTTTAATAGTCTAGCTCTCTGCATGCGAATATTCTTTGTTTCTCTTCACGTGACGAGTGTTACAGTGCTTGGGTGTTCAAAGTGGCATATGCTCGTAGCATTACAACCACGTGCTGTTACATTCACAGTTACTACAGCGCTAAATGGGAGTCGTCTCCACGTTAGGCATATGCGTGCATATTTTTCAAAGATGTACCAATGCTGGTCTCTTGTCATTTCAATCACTTGTTCCCTGTTGATTAGGCCTTGGCCTACTGCAAAGGCCTAGGCCTCGGTGCTTGATTCGTTTGAGCAATTCATGCAACACAGATTTCGCTTTCTAGCCCGCTGTGGATTTAAACGCTACTGTTACTTGGAACACCATCGTTGTTCGTACTTTTGTGCGGATTTTTAAAGGGTAGACTTTGTAGGGAACGCCGCTTCAGGTCAGCGCTGGAGAAACAAAGCGTAGCCTATATACATGGCTATGTTCCATAAACTGTGCAGTTTGAAGGATTTGTTGCCTAAATGACCATCTATCTGTATATCTGCTCATGAGTAAATGTCAATACGGGAGTGCAACTTGCTGTTTACAATTAAAATCACCTTCAGAAACGTCTTTATTTGTGTTCTGGGGAGTTTACATGGCGCGCAGAAGACTGTTTATGTGGAACAAAAAGGTCTCCCCCTTCGTCCCCACCCAGCTCAACTCTCCTTCTTACCTCTTTACACCCTACACGCATTTTCTTCACAACCTTCCGAGCTACACCTGTTAACCTGGCGTGTAACTCGACGGAATGGCGTTTTAAAACGAGGCATCATGTGGAGAATCTCGATCATATGTGCTAAACATTATAAAATAAATATTTAGCAGTTAATATTTTACATTCTGCTGCTTCAGTAATTATTTGGTATGCACAGCTGATACATTTACGTTGTTATGATAGCCGCTTTCTAACCAGTTGAACCAGCGCTTTATCGGTTTTACGCGCTTTGGCCATAAATCTGACAGACCTGTTGTAAGAAAGCATTTGCTTTTGCGTGTATAATACTATGATATAGCCGCTTTTGGATTTGTTTGCATGTTTGGGATGCAGAGGCTTAACGGGTCTCAAAAAGTATATGGCATACTGATAGCGGACTATTCGTAAAATTATGATGAATTAATTTATACGTTTTGGATAGACCTCAATGGAACAACGGTGTGAGTAGTGTTGGGAGGCCAACTGTACACTTATAGTATGACACGTGGTCGCCATCAGTGTGAAGAGTACCCAACGTCAGCAATTGAGAAAATGGCGCACAATGTAGCCCTCTGTCGAAGGCTCCATTTGAAAGCACTGGGGCATTAACATGAATGGGTGCAAATGCATATTTACATGGCGCTATCAAATTAATTTGTAAACAGTTTACTAATCTATGAGCTAATCCTTTAATATAATTGCTAGGTGAGGTATTTTAGCTAAAAGTGCGTTTTGCTCTCAAACTCATATATTCAGCTATTTACGTTTATACTTGAGGGACTTTTTTTTTTCTCCCTGTGTGCGTATGATAATTTTAGAATTCGTATAGTCTGCTTTTGTGAGACGCTGTGTGGTTCTTTTGATTTGAAAATTCCAAGTAACCAGAACGCGCGCGCACACACATACACAAAACACAACTAGAGTTGTGGAAAATGCGTTAGAAATGTTAATTAGAGTGGAACTCGTACGCGTCGCCATTTTGATAAACGTCTTTGTGGGGCTGGCCTCTGAGGTGCGGGACTTAAAAAAAAAAAAAAAAACAACACACACCCCCAGGTCAGCATATATGTTGCTTTGACCCTTTGTTGCGTTGTATGCGTGCGTGCTGGCGGAATTGTGACCCTGTCCAATTAAAAGGGCAATGTTTTTTGCTTAATTTGTGCATGGACACATTTCAATTCCTTCAGGTTTCATGTGTTGCTTTGGAGAAGTGTGAATGCAGGATGAGTAACAACATTTGGGGTGGGGTAAAGGGTCAAAGCAGCTCCTTTCGTATTGTGCACACCCCTTGCATTTGGTAACATTGGGCCTGTCTTGTGTAATGCTTTTAAGTAAAATTAGAAATGTGTTCTGTTGTAGACATGTTATTGTTAAAAAACCAAAAAATAAATAAATAATTAAAAACTTGTCAAAACACCAAGACCACCAAGAGCATTTTTATTCAGTTCTTTGAGGTAGCATGCATGTAAAGTAGTTGTTGGTAAAATTGACGTGAAATGTGTGCAAAGAATACAGTGAAGACCATAGAGGGTGAAGTGAGTAAGCCATAATGTTTTGTGCATAGAGCTGTGTGGGCGGCTCCATGTCTCACGCCTTGAGTTTCTCCCTGCTTTATGTAATGTTGCATTGGTGTGACGGGGCCATTTGCAATGGCTTGATGGGCCACTTTTGAAGTCCTTCGGCAGGAGAGATTCAGAGACAAGGGGAAGAGCCACACCTTTATGACAATAACGGGTGTTAAAAGTGTAACAATGGCCCTTCCCCCTTCTTCCAGATGCTACTCTGCGTGCTCCCGTCACCTTGGAAGCACCTATCAAGGTCCAGAAAGCAACATGTTTTTGCTGCAACATTTTATTGCTCGTTCTCTCTCTCTCTCTCTCAAAAAAGTAATTTTAACAGTAGGGATGAATGTTGACGGCATTGTGGAAGAGACTAATTCTGTGTGAATGGAATAATGCTGTAGCAGATATTTAGTGTAAATAAACTAAAGTACTTTGGGGAAACGTGCACTGGAATGTGGAAAAAGTTCCACATTATTATTTTGAGAATGGCAGTCTAAAGTAATGTCGCTCATCTGACTGCATGTGTGTAATTGTGAGCAGTAGGGACAATTGTGTTACTGAGGTGAAAACTGACTTGAGGTTTATTGACAAATAGTGAAGGGGACTACCTGTTGAGGTGTGCTTGTGTGCACAGTGTTAGGAGTTTTTGTCTCATGATATTCTGTATTGAGACCGCACACTGATTTAGCTTTTTTCTTGAAAGCTAGAGTTTATGTTTGCGGTCAGATCTACAGTAATTAAAATAATTGATCCAAAATACCTTTTTAGAGAACATGACAAAATGATCTCTCTTGCATTTAAGGAAGAGCTGTAAGTAAAAAAAAAAACTACAAAAATACTACACCCAGTATCTAAGCGACGTTTTTTTTGTTGCTTGGACAGAAGGAAAATTCAGCTTCAGCTTTGGATCGTGGCGTGGCGTTTCGCCGGGTAAATAAACGAGCGTGTTGTGATTGCATGCTCAGTCTGAAGCCACACTTGCCTGCTCTGTCCTCTCTCCCTCCCTCCTTTTCTTCTGTCCTTTTCTCTCCGTCTCTGCTTGTGATTGTAGTACTACAGAAGGCAGGGGGAGGGGTTTTTACGAAGAAGGAGGTGCGACCAATCGGGGGCCAGGAACACCTGTGTGCAGTTTCTCAGAATCCGTTGACTGTGCCGCACGCAAGGCAACCTCGTTCTAATTCTTCCTCGCTCTCTCTCTTCCAGCCGTGTGCTTGCTTGAGTGCAGCTTTTTTCATTTTCTTTTTCCTGGCTTGCCATTTTGCTCTGTCCATCTTTCTTTCGCTCTTTTCCTCTCTGATTCGCATAGGCTGTCCGTCCTTCTGCTGCGAGCATGTATTTTAAGGCATGTAATTTTTTTGGTAGATACCCACATTTGCAGGATTGCAGAACGTGCAGGCAGGCAGTCTTGTCAGTTCGGTCGTATGACGTGCTACTCGCAGGGCTTGCCTGAGCAGGAAGAGGGAGGAGAGGAGAAAAGAAGAGAGGAGATAAGAGGAGAAGAGGAGAGGAGGGGGTGGGGATTGAGGAGGGATTGTATGGCAGCACTTCCTTGTGGGCTTCCCTTTTTCTGCTGTTATGGAGAACGATTCTCTCAAAACGACTGTTGTTTTGAGCAGAGGAAAATAGAGGACGAGGGACAAAGGGGAAAATGCTCTTAGCACATAGATATGCTGAAAATGTGAAAGTTAAGTGTGCATTGTGCCTTTAAGAGCGCCCCTCCCATTTTAACCCCTTACCAATGCGTCCTCTTCTCTCCCCCTTTCCCTGTTTTGAACCATCTGTGCTTTTTTTAAAAGGATCGAAGTCCCTTTACCTCAGCTTTAGACTAGCATTCAGTACCACAAGCACGTTACACTCGTTTTTACACACACACACACACACACACACAAAATAAAAATTAGCTGATTTTGTGTAAATGGGATACAATACATGATAAAAGTGAGTTCATGCATGTTTATCAGAGCTTAATTATAAATAAATATTTTCAATGTTTGATGAGAGTTGGATGTCCTTGTCCAATTGATAACATTTGTGACACGAGGCATCAGAAACCTCTCTCAAAGATGAATATGTTAACAGCAGAGGCTTGCTGTCACAAGGCAGCGTGAACAGGTGGATGGGACTTGGCTTGAAGTTCAAATCATCGGTTGGCGCCATTTTGCCTTATGGCTGCCCAAGTTGTTGTGGGACAGGTTTCAGGGTCTCGTCTGATTCAGATTTCCTCATGTTTTTTTTTTGCAGCGTATCTAAAATGTAAAATTGTTACATTTTGGCACTGATTTAGAACATTTCCATATTTATTTGTGTAAGTGTAAGCATTGAATAACTTTGACGTCTGTAGTGGCAAATGAAATAAGTTCACGTTGCGTTGACTTTTCTCCAAAACATGGTGCTGTTTGTGCTTCTTTGATAGGCTTGACATCCTGGATGAGAGTTACTTGTGGATTAAACCAAGCGTGCATGTTTAACTAACCTTGTTGTTTTCTTTTAAATGTTCATATAGCATTATGGGTATTTCTAGAGAGTGTGGTGCAGTGTGACGGTCTAGATATACTGGCAGGTCTGTTTTTAGTGTCTATGTGTGGGAGGGCTGTGAGACAAGGGGTGTTTCCCAAGGGGAAAAAAAGTTCATGGTGGTTTACCCCTCTGAAGTATGGGCCCCCTGTTTGCCCCATCCCCCCCCCCCAATGACTCTTTATTTCTCTGGTGAACAGGCCGTTCTGAAGGCGTCGCCATCATAAACACTGGTGAACGGGGGGAGCCCCTTGAACCCAAAATTCTTTACATTTTTCTTTTTTCTCCACCCCCCCCCCCCAATTGGACCGATGAACATGTATTGAATGCCTGGGTCACAGTATATATGATGTTGACAGAATGTTGACACAAGCGACTTGGGTTGATTAATATTCATTCTAGTTCTCATTGCATATTTAAGCGGATGCTCTGCTTGTTTAGGAGTGAAATAAATGAGCGTGCTCCAAATTGGTTTTGCTGCACTGTAAATAATGAAGCTATTTTGCACATTGTTCTTCAGCAGGATGTGTGTTAAAATGCTGCTGGCTTAAATTCCTGCGCTATTTCTGTTCATGATCCTGCTTGACTAAATCAAGCCGATGCAAGACAAGAACAGCAATTAAAATAGTTTATTTTTCATTTTATATTTACTGTTATGTATTTGATTGAATATTGTTAAAACTGAAATGAAGTTGCTAACAGATAGCAGCTAAGGTTTCCCGTAACTTTTTTTTTTTTTTTTTGTATTCGTGTTAGTTGAACAACATGTTCAATCAATGATTGCCATCTCTCTGTAGTCATTCGTTAGTACCTATTTTGCAATTAGCCTATACACTGGTCACTCAAAGCAATCCTGTTTTTCGTCTATTTCGTGAGTTACACAGTTACTATAGCATTTCTTAATCAAAGGAAATAGAAGATAACTGTCCAGCATCACAGAATGGCAAAAATAAGGTTTGTGATATTTTTACGTGGACCTTAATGACTTCTTGCAATACCTGCGTGGTCTTGACTGTTAGCACCAAAAAACCAAACTTTTCTATCATGCAAGCTCCTATTAATAGCTGTACTTTTTTATTGAATTGATTGAGCATATAATTGCTCCTTGCACCTACAAATAATTAGAAACTAGATTAATATCCAACTATGTTCCATTTGTTTTCCGTACATTGCAACGTAATAGATACCACGAATGATCTGAAAGCTCGTCCTCTCTCTGTTACATTAATTATTAAAAAAGAGAAAAATCCCAGAAAATTAAAAAATGAGAATATGACTCAAGTCCTACAGAATTACACATTACTGTTGTATTAATCATCAGAAGGATGTTACACCACGTATTAAAACAGGAAAGATGTAGCTTATTTTCTCTTTAGTGACCATTAATGCATGTTTTAGAGAGCTGCATGCCAGCAAATTATTCGTTGGATATGGAATAAACAGAACGTATTGGAAGTGTAAAACTTTGCTGTTGGAGTCAGAATTAAACGCAAAATCACTGTCTATTTTTGTAAGTTCATGTTGTTATTTCTCATGATTCATCCATGCATGTATTTCACAAAAAAAAAAAGTTTTACCTGCAATTTTGTTTTTTGGGACCAGTGAAATGTCAGATTTGGTCGACTTTAACCCTGCAAGTTGAGTTTAATTCTAACATTTCAACTTTTTTTTTTTTTTTACTTTCTAATAAATCATTACACTTGAATGCACAACATAGGGAAGAAAGATTAATACTTCAGTTACATCTCAACTTTACTGTTTTTGTATTTAAACAGAATTAGTGTAGTCATTTGCTTTGTCTGACGTTCAATCTGTGTTCTTTCATTAGCTGAGCAAGAGTGAGCAGTAGTACGGCTAGCATGCAATTGTCAATATAAATGTCCAAAAACAAGTTTGCAGTTGTTTAATATTGCTGAAAATTCACCAAATTCAAACATGAAAGTGACAGAGAATGTACATGGCTTGTTCATGTTTTTTACCCCCTTTCCCCTTCGTGAGGCCATAGAGATCAGTCAACAATGTCCTTCTTCTCTTTTTATGCTATTTTCTCTCTGTATCCCTCTTCCTCCCCCTCCCTCTCTTCCTCCACATTGCAATTCCCTTCTTACCGAGTCCAAATCACTTAAAATGGAGCCTCTAGATCACATGGCCTCGTAACAGGCATGTGCTGGTATGGTCATGCTATCCCCCTTTGCACACACACACACACACACACACACATGCATTTTAAAAGCACAGAAAGGGGGGAGGGGCTGGCAACACCCCCATCAGACATACATGGAGTCATACCTTCCTCTTGCAGTGCAGAGCGAAGGCCTTCTCAGGCGGAGGAGAGCCGCCATGTGTGTTTTAAACAATTTAAAAAAATATATAGCATTAATAACTATCCATGATACTTTCAGATTGCATGCAGCTAGATGTGATGGCATTCAGAGGAACATTTCAGCGGACTGTATGCGTCTGATAATTTATCTGCAATCAAATAGTGCATTATATATATATATAATGGTGTTGTAAAATAGAGCTGACTGGGAGAATTGAGTGATTTAAAAAAAATTGATGGTATGCCATTTCTATACAGCCAGGAGAGAGTTGTTTAAAGAGATTGCTATTTAAGTTTCTAGATGATCTAATACCGTTTTAATTCAGTAGTATTTGTGAAAAGAAATGATTCACATTTTGAATGTTTTGTGCAACTACTGAGCATTTATACCTTATTTTAAAAACTCTTTTAGATAGACTTATTTTCCCAACAAAGAAACCACAGTCTAAGACAAACTGCAACATGCATTCGTTATTATTAAGTAAATGGAAGACTGAAGATAAAAATGGCATAAGGGGTTCACATCACACTTTGCAATGAAGAAGATCCTTCATTTGGAAGAAAACTGACTTTTAAAGAAAGGTTTCATTGGTTCAAGTCACATTTGCTAGATTAACTATTTCTGATGGAACTGTTTGGAAAAACAGGGAACTGATTTATTAGATATTCACAAAGGTAGTATTTGTTTTAAAACTTAGTTTGAATCGTGTGTAACTACTAAGTAAAAATATTGAGAAGTCAAGTATTCAGAAGGAAAAGAGGATTTTTAGCTTTTAGATATGTATTTCTATAAACTGCATTAAAAAGAACTGTACAGCAACCGTTTGGAGTCCTTAATTGTTTGAGTGAAATTTATTTTTGTTTTAATACATTTATTTTGCTTAAATGTAATGTTTACTTATTTGTTTGTTGTAAAAAGTGAAATGAGTCTTAAGTGTACTTTCTGCATTTAGTTTTAGGTTTTGTTTCTTACAATACAATTAAATATGAGGAATAAATGATTTGTGAATGAAAATATTTACTTTGTTGGACTGTGATGTGTTATTTTGTAGTATTTTGATCATTTAAAGTTTGGTGGTGGGGGGGGGGGGGGGACTTGTGGTAGAGTTAACAAAATTAACATTTTGAATTTTATAATCAAATAACTGCCTTAAAAGAAACACTGTTTGATTTAATGTGAGGGTTTTTTTCTCCACTTTTTGGTTTGAATTGTTAAAAAAAGCCTGAGAGACTTTGAATCAAGTTAGGCTACTTTAAATGAAACGGTAGAAAACTCTGTTTGTAGTAATTCGTGGTAGTTTCTTTTCAGTTCTGTGAATTTATGTTCAGTTCTGTTTATGTTAGTCTGTGCACGCAAAGATTAAGCCAAAAATAAATGAAAAGGAAATAAATAAACCTGAAATTTTAAACCTGAAATTGAAAAATGTTTCATTCATTTATGTAAAACACATCAAATAGGAACAAGGAAAACTACTTAAAATCTGATAACCCATGTTGATGCTTATTTGACTTAAACTGTCCTTTTACGAAATAGGTTATTATCTATTTGAGAGAAACTATGTGAACTATCCCTTATGCGGGTCGAAAATGAGCTGTCCACGCGAAATATATATATAAAATGCATGCCCAAGATAATATCAGTCTTTTCTCTGGCATGCTCATTCACATTTGCTTTGTTTTAGACACGTAGACTTGGCTTCTCCAGCGTTTCACTGTGCTTAAAATGTGACTTCTCCCAACAATCTGAACCATCTTTAGATACAACTGTAGCTAGATGTGCTGCTTTGAGCATGAAAGAATAAATTATTTACATCCGTGGATGAGCTAATAATATTCACGATCGGTTCCGAATGGAACGAAATAATTTATTTGAAATTATTCGCGGGCTTTTATTGCGCGCTTTATTACCAGAACATGATGGAAACTACTAATTTGCTGATCTTTACGGCAGAACTCGGGGAAATCTATAGGCTGCAAGCTGTGCTCTCCAGGAGGACCGCACTGGAAGCAGTGCGAATCGTGGCGAAATCGTTAATATACCGTGCTGAGTCAGGTGCACTGCATTGTGGCACATATAGCCTGGATGCTCGGTTCTGTACGAGACAGTTTCTGTTCCGTTCCACACCCCCTATTTCCTCGTCAACGTGCAGATCTCCTCTTCTCTACCAACCCCCTCCGTTTCTCGGCGGTGGGCGGTACAGTGACTGTGCGCACCGCCTCTTTCACGGCGCTGTAGTACTCTCGAGTAGCCCGGTGACTTTATGAATGAAGGCAGGTCTCCCCCTCACTGCCTGCAAGAAGCTGAAGCCACAGCGCGGCGTGCGTAAAGGGGAGTGATCCTGAGAAGCGCGAGCGTTTGTGTCTGCTGCACTGCAGGCAGTCAGTCATCTAAAGGCAAATCATCACATCAGTTCGATGTGGCTCAAATGAAGGCGCTGGTAAATGGAGTTTAATGCGAAATGCATTACTTTAACGCTGGATGAACTCGTAGCTGTAATGTAATTACGTTGATTCCTACATAACAGCAGACACTATACGGTGTAACAGCAATACATTACCATGTAGTTTAAAACGAGATATTTGAGTTTGAATCCATTAAAGAAAATGGCACACTTAGACCTAGCCTGTTCGTGATTTTGTATTTATTATAAGATCAACCAATGCACGTTCTTTGATTTACGCATTTTGCAATAGCAGCCTTACGACACGCCACGTTTGGCTATGTGCTGCCATGGATGTGCTCCGATACGTTACCTATAGAGGTTTCTAGCACGTTCTGCGCCTGCTCATGTGACTGAGATTCATTGTGGTATTTGGGCGTTGTCAGTGGAAGATGGCTGAACGTACGCTGGCCCACATGGTTGAGATGTACCCAGGCCTATGTTGCTCACTCTGAACAAGAATGTCCGGCTGGTTTTGTTGTGATACGAGATAAGCCAATTGTAAGAGTTTGCTTCACGTAAACATCCTACCTGTGTGCACTGGATTTAATGATATTAGAAAGTAGAATAAAGCTAAAGCACGCAACAAAAGACGAATTGGGGAGGCTATGTGCATTTTAGTGCCCGTACTTCTTGCGCGCTTAATTATTAATTATTCACTGTAACGTTATTTAAATTATTTGGCAGCCTTTACAGATAAGGTATGGTTTTATTTCGTCTTTGCTTATTTTTTTTATATGCCTATTTAGTTTCATGGCGTTATTTAAACCCATCTGATGAAGCTGTTAAATTGGGTATGATTTTTTTTTTTTTGTTTTGTTTTTTTTAACGCGCTTCTCATGCAAAATGCGCAACTGGATAAGAACCGAAATAAACCTGTTTAACCCTTTGTAGTCTTTTGTCAGCATTATAATTGTGCATACTTAATAATAATAAAACATTGTTGTTTTTTTTAGATTTGTACTGCTATTAAAATGTAAACTATGAGTAGTTAGACTAAATCGCTGTAAGCTGCGAGTGAATTAAACTGCGTAAGAGAAACTAAAAAAAAAAAAAAATCAATTAACACTGGCTGATTAAATCACGAGCACGACTTTTATCCAAAAGCAGCTCAAAGGTGATTTCGTGACTATTGCAGCTGAATGTGTGTGTTTTAAAGTGCAACCTGCCATTTCATGTCTTCGTGAACACTTGGCTTTCATGAAATGGCGAACATACGAGACGGGGGAGGGAGGAATATTTCTATACACATTCCCTAAAAACTTTCAAGAGAAAAACATTATTTAACACTCTGCACTCTTAATTCATATCGTTGGTGGCCTTAGAAACTTGATTGGCGTACAAAAACCCTCCGGACATTTATTTACAGCCTGTTGTGATGCTTGTCAGATTATGCCTCGGTTAGTTAAGCGTCAGTCTTCCTCGTTTATTCTTAAATCGTGCGATTGTTCTTTGTAGAGCAACTTTGCGTGCAAGTTAATCATAATGCAAATGCATTTGCTCATTTTGAGCTCACTTTGTCTCTTCACTCAGTCTGTAGTCAGTCATGCTTGTCTGTCCCGTGTTCTGCTCCTGAGTCACAAAATGGAGGCGCGCGAGCGCTTCCATCTTCTCCACGCTGAGTAGGGCAAAGCAGAGCGAAGCGTGAACTTTGACCCAAACTAAGGGCATATCGCCTTTGTAAACTAAATGGATCCCGGAGTTGTTACTCTCTACAGTTGTTTCTCACATACCACCCACCAAAGCAACCCCACCCGAGGGGGAAATGCCTATACATATGGAATTTTTAGAAAGACGCAAACGCGCTCGAGCGCCTTTTCTCTGCGCAGCGAACAGACAAGTTAGGCGACGCAATGTTTACGTGAATTTCATACAAGCCGAGAAGAGATTAGTTGCTACAATTATGTCAGTGTGTGCAACTAATTAAACATTTAGACAATTCCTTCTGTTATTGCTGATGAATTAGGATTCAGACAACGCTCCTTTATTTGCCTGGGGTCATTTTTTATTTTTTTTTTTGAGTACTTTAAATTGTTTCTTGTAGCGCACCATAAATTAAATAAAGACTGTAATATTTGCTGTTTAATGTCCTGCAATCCCTCCCCCCTTTTTAACAGAGCCACCATACCTCAGCAGCCTCTTTGAAAAGTTCAATTGTTTGCTAGTAACCCCAGTCCCCTGCCCTGCCCTACGGCTCTTTTTAAAGTCCCGGCCAAAACGTTCCTCATCCACATTGGGGTCAAAGGTTGAGATGCAAGGTTGAGAACTACTTGCAGACAAAACTCTTTGTCGATAAGAAGAAATCTCTCTCTGTCTTTCTCTCTTTCTCTCTCTCTCCATTCCCCATGGCTCTCTGTCTCAGTCAAATGGCCAGGGGAGAGAGAGAGAGAAAGGGAAGATGACGGATGAGAGGGAGGGGTGTTTCACATGATAATGTGCAGGAAAGGACCTCAGGTTCTCTTCGCTCCACCCCCACCGGCTGCCGTTTCAGAGGCCGTTTGCATTCCTCAGCTGAGCATGTCGCTCCCTGCACACTTTGACATGCTTAAAAATTTGCAGAGTGGTTTCCCTGTGCTGTTGGGCACGGGGAAAAAAATTTAATAAATAAGATTAGTTCTAAAGTCTAAAAACATTCTCGTATAGCTTGGAAATTTCTTTCAGTGGTTTACTTGCCTAATGGTTATGTCATTTTCATGTATGTATTTTTAGCAGATTTTAATTGTTTTCTACTAGCATATTTTGTTTTAGTTTTTTGACATTGAGGGAATATGTTTCCTAATTAAAAAAAAAAAAAAAAAAAATTATTGTACTTCTCTGCGAGAGAACAGCATTTAGGTGAAAACTAGGCAAGAAACATTATGCATGTAAAAAAAAAAAAACAATTTTTTTAAGAAGTCCCATACAGTGAATCTTCTGTTTGAGTTCGTTAGAGATTACCAAGAACATTGCAAAAGTATTCTACTGTTTTTCTGCAATCACAAAACGGTTTCTGGCTTGCTTTTTAATCAGTGTGTGATGTTACTTTATGTGGAGAGTGACATAATCTTGGGGTGTAGCTTGTAATAAAAAGCAGTTCTTTTTTGTTGTCTTTCTTACTTTATCCATCTTTTGGAGTTCACTGGTTTGATAATATTCGTATAATTAGTATTTTAATATATCTAATGACAAAACATCTGGCTTGTGACTGTTTAGATCTTAGTTTCTGTAAAGGTTTGGCCTTTCTCCTCAAATCTTGTGTTTGTCAAATCCATTTTAGAAAGACACTTTCAGTCACTGGTCACTTTTGCATGGACTATGAAATATTTACTCAGATTTTTTTCTGTTTGCCAGTAGCATATACAATTTACTGTTACTGCTCTATAGCTGCATATGAGAAGCTACAATTGGTCTCAGATCAATGTAGCATGATGCAACTTCCTCTTCTCTTCTGTTACAATTGAACGCTTGAATGTAAACAGAAATTAACATGTGTGTATATATATGTGTGTGTATGTGTGCATGTGTGTGACAAAAGTAGCATGGGTATATTAGTAGCAATAGCCATTAAAACATTGTATGGGTCAAAGTTATCTATTTTTCTTTTATGACAAAATTCATTAAGATATTAAGTAAAGATCATGTTCCATGAAGCTATTTAGCTAATTTCTTATCGTAAATACATCAAAGCTGAACTTTTGTGTAGTAATATGCATTAAAAAAGAACTTAACTTGGCCAACTTCAAAGGTAATTTTTCAAATAGTTGTATCTCAGCCGAATATTGTCCTGTTATAAGAAACCATGCATCAATGGAGAGCTTATTTATTCAGCTCTCTGATTAATCAATTTCCCCAAATTTACCCTTATGACTGGTTTTGTGGTCTAGATTTGAGTGTGTGTATGCCTAAATATAGCTATTTATGAATGTATCGGTTTATAATGATGCATTTGTTCAATTTTTTTTCCTGCAGTTCAGCTGCATTTACAGGATTCATATTCTCATAGTAATTTCGGAATTTTAAAGACAAAAACTAATTTTTGAAGCAATTTTTATTCTTTTAAGCCCTTATTTAATTCAGGACTTTAAAATTTTGAAAAGCTCAGTAACTTATCTCTAAGCGCCCAAGGCCCTGGTCCCAGTTTTAATGGTTTAATACAGACGGTGTACACTTGCTATTGGCCAGTACCGGTGTTCAATGGCAAGAGGCACCTTTGTAGAGGCGGGAGATTTATTTTTATTGGTTTCATTGTTATACGACTGTATTGCTGGGGCCGGCAGTAAGCAGTATATTGCCCCTCGCTCTCTTCTTCTGGTATGTTACGGGTTGCATCAGCATGTGTTGATTGCTAAGCTTGGGGAGTGACCTTTCACCTCTCAGAGGAATAGGGCAAGGGGGAAAAAAGCGGAGCGGCGAGGGGGAGGGAAGGCCTATCAGGTAATGCAGAGCAGAAAGCTCCACAGGGAGGAGTGTAGAAAGAGGGAACGAGAAACAGTGAGAAGAAAGCAGGAAAAAGGGGGGATGGGACGTCTGTTATTTCTGGTGAAGTTGTCTCACCATCGCTGCTACTCTCTCTACACCACTTTGATTTATGGCTTAACCCTCGCTGTTCCTTTCAGTGCCCGGTCCCCCAGGGCCGAGAGGGTATCTACGACGGCACCCATAGATTTCTACGCGGTCTCCAAGCCGAGCTCCTTAACTTCGTTACCAGGATGTTTTCATTGACTTGAGGAACCTCCACGTCCATCTAGACCTTAAGCAGCTTACTACGTCCCTCCGTGGACTTGCTGTTACGCAAAGAGCGGGAAAGGGAGGTGTGTGGAAGTTAGGAACCGCCCCTTCCCCTCCCACACTTACCCGCCATTTTCAGTGTTGGCTGCAGAGGCCTTGCTGTACGCGAAGCTCCTCTAGCAGTTTACTGACTGAAGTTCTGCTTCACGTCGTTCCTCTGCCTACCACCGACACAGTGCGTCAGGTTAGGAAGGTGGTTTAAACATTTCGGTTTGGGCTGTGAATGCATTCATACAGACAGTTTAGTGACCGACTACAGTGGTGTGGAATATTATTTCTAGAGAATGATTAGTTTTGCCTTTTTAGATGGGAGTTAATACCATAATTACATGGTGTAAAATAAGATTTGCTTGTGAATGGCTTTTCCAAAAAAAAAGCAGGCTAGATGAAAAAGGATTATTTATTTGTCTTAGTTTGTTAGGGATTGTTATACTTTATTATATGTTACTTTTGTTTACATCAGGTTAATTAGCCTAGTAAAGAATGACACTTCAGGGTTTTGTTTAAGTGCTATGTCTGGCAAACTCTTCTTGGTGTGAAAGATTTCTGCAGAGCTATAAATATAAAATATGCTGTGCTGAATAATCCCATTCTGCTTTTTTTTGTTCTATTTGATTTTTATTAAATGTTTTTTTTTTTTTTTTTCGTTTTTTTTCTAGTTGACTTTTATTAAATGTTTTTTTTTTTTGTAAGCTATAATTTTATCTGATATTTATTAAATGGTTAAAATTTGATTAAAAATGTGATTTAGTCTGTTCATTAATTTTCTTTCAGAAATGTTTACCTTGTTTGCCAAACTAAAAATAGCTAGGAATATACAACGTTCAGGTATGAATAATTTGAGCCAATCTGGCTGTTTAATAAGGCTTGTTTTATTTTCATTTTTAAAATGTATTATTAGAAGTATTCAAACCAACTTTTGTAGCTGTGTACTTGTGTAACTTATATGTAAACGACTTTTTGTAACTGTCTTTTTTAGCCCAAATAGGTTTCACCGGTCCTTTTTTTGCTTTTATATTTTATATTTATTCTCCAAAATGTTTCTGAAAGTATACAATTTAATTTCAGATCCCTCTCATGGCCAAATGCAACTTAATTCCTGTGCAAGTACAAGCTGATATTCTGCTACTTGAATAAGTGGATAAATTCTGAGGAAGGTTAGGTTGATTTATTAATCAACAATGTACATGTACAACGTGTATCTAATCCTACACTTGTTGTGTAGCTCCAAAACTGTTGGTTGAAAAACTTGTAATTCAGGTATCCATAATATACAGCCCGTAATATACATGTAAATAGGTGTAGCAGTGAAAGTAAGTGTGTGAGGTGAATAAATGTATAAGTCATGGAGGAGGGGTTAAACATGCAAGTGAATGCTCTTTTCTTGCTGGTATATTGTTTCTCTTTTTCCTCTCTCTCTCTGCGTATATGCCCTCCCCCCATTTTTAAATCAACTTCACCTCTGATTGGCTGAGGTGGCAATGGCTCAAAGCAAGACAGGAAGTTGCTCGATGAGGGTTGTGACTTCTAAGGGGTGATTTTTGACTTCCTACGAACAGGGTTTCCTGTTGGACCTCTCGTACAGTGGTCCTCGAATGGTTAATTAGTGTTAGACCACCACATTTTGTAGTTTCAAGTCTAATAATTAAACGCCTTACTCTTTGTACCCTAATGTAAACTATAAATCACATTAACATTTTGATTTTAACTTCACTATTGTTCATCAAACTATTGGAGCTGCCGGTATTTACTTGAATGATTTCTTCATTTCTCCCAACAGCTTTCTCCAACAAGTGTTACTTTGTGTGTGTGTGTGTGTGTGTGTGTATATAAATAAAAGTACCCAAATACATGGTTGACAGAAAAGAATTCCCAATGTCTAAAGCTTTTAAGATGATGGCATGGTAAAGCTTGTAGAACAGACACAGTTCACTTTTTTAATACAGTGTATCCGTTGAGACTAAATGGAGAGCGATGTTTTGGGAAGCACGTTTATTATCCTCGACAACAGGCATTTGTCTTCCAGATTTGTGTCTTTTCTTCTGTCTTGACAGGCCGACGCTCATCAGAAGTGGTTTGGTGGATTTTAGCGTGTTTCGTAAAGCCGTACGTTGGTATGCACCTGTGTAGCGCTGACGGTGTAGGAGTCTGCCTGTGTGTTTAATGTCAGTGTGACACACATGTTCCCTGCTCTGTGGGGTTGTTTGTTTGAATGTTTAAGTTGAGAGTGTTTGTTGTGTACGAGCAAAGCATTTGAGCTTAGTACTCGATAATAATTTTAGATGCCACTGTCAAATCTGTAATACTTTAACTTTAATTCATATTTAATAATGAATCATTTTTATCATTTATCGCGAACTAGCACGAAAGAAAAAGCTAGTAGGCAACATCCTTGAGTTTAGTGCGTAAAATAATGTGTTTTTCATATGCCAGTATTTATGCTAGAGTGTGTTCGTGAATGTAAAATATGAAATATACCTATATCTGATTAAGAGAGCCTTGCTGATTTCTACTAGCTAGCTGAGAGTGGCCCATCATGCATCTGGATAAGCGTGCTAAAGTTAAGCAAAGGGAGTGGTTGTGCACCTGCTTTGTATGCGTGTTTGATATAAAAAGGAAATATTACTCAATTTACTTTTATAGTAGTTATCAAATCATATTTATGAAATAAAAAATAATTTATTTGTTTAAAAGAAATTGGGTAGCAATTTATTTTGGTTGCTTTATAGCATGCGCATTACTAGAATGTTAGCCATTTATTAGTGCTAATTAAGAATATATTATTGCCTATATTCTACATGACCTTATATTCCCTAATACTACCCAATACTTGAACTTAACACTACTATTACTATTAATAGGCAGCAAATTAACAGCTTATTGAGGAAAACTTGTTATCTTACATCGTCTAAAGTGCAAAAATATTGCAAAAATATTTATTAAACTATATAAAACACACAAAAATTAAATACAATTTTAAAATAAATTTTAGTTTGTATACACACATTCACTACTGATAAAAGTGTGTATGTTTTTGGAAAAGGCTGCATTTATTTTCTAAAAATACAGCTAAACATTAATATTGTGAAATGTTAATACATTTTAAAATAAATTGTCTGCTTGTAATAAAAATGTTATTCCCTTTTTGATAGCAGAGCTGATTTTCCAGCCTAAAATAAACGTCCTGAAAGCTATGGTTGCCAGAATAAATCAGTGAAAGAAATATATATAATTAAAAATGATAACATATTTACAGAACAAGCAGGTTATTTTGCATGATAAAAATGTCATTTACAAACCAGTAAAACCAATAAAGCTCAAACTGTCAAAAAGAGGAAATTACATTAAGAATTATGAAATTCAGAATTGTTTTTTTTTTTTTTGGGGGGGGGGAATCTGAATTATACAAAAGGTGCAGCCAACACAAAACACCATCATGGTAACGCACGACACACACAGTGCAATAAACAATCGTTAAACTACAGAAGATGTAGCATAAAACCCAACAGAACTGATAATTAAGAAACATTATTATTTAAATGAAATACGTTTCAAATGTGTCACAGAGGTTTACGGTTTTTCACTGTAAATTATCATTTGATTTGCCATTTTTAATTATAATACTGTTACTGTAAAAAAAAGGACATGTTTTCTATGGATGCAGCATATATTATAACCTATTAGCATTTTTTTCTCCCAGTGTTTTCCCAATTTTTTTTTTTTTATACAGTATATGATCCTTGAGATATGATTAAATTATGCTGGTTTGCTGCTCAGAAATTTTTTTTTTTCTTATTATCAATGTTGAAAACTTTTATGCTCTTTGATACTTGTGTGGAAACTGCGGTTTAATGTATCCTTGCTAAATAAAAGGACTCGCTGCCTGAAAAGTTTTTATTGACCCCAAACGTTTGATGGGTAGTTTGATGCACACCCCCATTTAAACGGCAAAGTAAATGTGTTGGTGTTGAAGCATGTCTGGTGTGTGTGTGTGTGTGTGTGGAGGAACTGAATGTGCTTAACTGTGTCAAGACATATAGCTCTTTCCCTTAAGATTTTTTTTTTTTTGCTCATGTGATGCTGTGTGTGTGGCGTATGATTTCGTCAGCTAGACCATTAAACCGTTTCCACTAAAAGAGTGAGCTATTTTATGATGATGATTACTATTAGGATTGTTAAGAGCACACTGCAAACTCCTGCTGTAGTCTGATAAATCGTATCTCAGGCCATATAGTCATATCTCAACAACAGTTTTTTTTTCACGTTCACAAGTTCGAGATAGGGGTAAACTTCAATAATGTGCCGCTGACCCGCACCGCTCCTGCAGGACAATACCACATACCAACCCTCACCCTAACATACACACACCTCCCCCTAATGCTATTCGCTGGCCTATAGAGTCCTCACCTTTGACCCTTATAGGGGGATGAATCTCTCTCTCTCCTTTTTCTTTGACTCTTTTCTGTTCTTGTTATTTGGTCTTTTTATTAGCGTTTTTATTGTGCTGCGTGATTGAACTTTCTATGTTTTAGCGCGTCTTTGAGATTCCTGTTTTAACTAATGCCAAACCCAAACATAGATTTTATTTGCCACACCATAAAATACAGAGAAATCCCATGCAGCTCTTTCTGGGGAATGTGAGCATGTTAACAGATTTGGCTTTATGGTTGGTGTCCCATCATCCACTGCTCCACGGCCTTCTGCACAACAGGTAAATTGAGTAACGCAAACTCGAAGCATGTTTTCATCTCTAAACAATGGAAAAAGAGACCAAAAGGTCTGGAGGTGATTTCAACGCCGTTGACCAGTCGAAGTGGTCGCAGACCTGGTGGGACGTGACAAACGGGTTCGAAGGTGCCAAACAAGAGGCATGTTTTTGTAGTGGTGGGGGTGGGATGTGGAAGCGTTAGGTTGGGGGAAGGGTTTGGGAACGAGGCGATTGATCAGTGGGAGAGCGGACAGATTGGTGGTCTCGCCCACCATGCGTGTGTGGCCTTTGCTTTTTGTTGTACCTTTTGGTGCTCTCAAATTGCTTTAAGCTCAAGTGAAGTCGTGTTGCGTTTCTCCTGAGTTGTGTATAATCTTGGAAGCCAATAAAAAAAAAAGAAAGAAAGAAAGTAGATCTTATAAGTGCTTCAAGGCCTACGAATATGCATGGCCATTTTCAAGATTGGGCAATGCATGATTTCAATTGGTTTCATTTGGCTTAGGCACTCTCGCAATGCTGATCTTTGTGGCGTGAAACACTCTAGCCGGATTCTTTGTTCTCTGATTGGCTGTTTTGCCCGCCATTTGCATGAAGGGAGCTTGAAAGCAGGCAAACGGCGCCATTTTCTCTGCTTGTCAACCGGTGGGCGGCAACCTTCCGGAGTTCATAGGTCTTTAGGGTTTCTGTTCTCAGTCACCAGAAAAGGGCTGCCCCTCCCACATGACCCCTGGCACCTATTTCCCTCCTTGATCTTAAACACAGGGATGGCTTCAGAAGTTTGCTGCTACGCCCTCTAGAGGTTCCAGAGTGCTACGGCTTTCTGTAGGTTATCTGCTCTCCTTATAACGCTGTCATTGTTATGGTTGTGGAGCACTGCCATGCTGCAATACACTGATGTACTTTTATAGTCACTTATTTATTTATTTATTTATTTTTCAAGCCCTACATTGCTTGGACAATTCTGTAGTTCCTTGCGTTTCTTTCTTTTTCCTCCCCTGTCTCTTTCTTGGGCGATGAGTTTGGATGCAGCTGGCATTGAACTACATCAGTGTCTAGTTTCAATATACCCATTCAGTCTCCTCTCTCTCTCTTTCTCTCTCTCTCTCTCTTTTCTGCCTATTCCTTCTCGCTTCCACGAGTGACGGGCAGGATGGATGCGCCCAAGCATCTTCACACTGTTTAATCTACCTATAAATAATACTTGCTTCCAGATCATTTTGAGAGATTTTCTCGAACCTCACAGGTCCTGTCCTCAATTTTGTCCTACCAGAATTATCTGAATGATTCTAGAGTCAACTCATTCTTGTTAAGGTTTATAACTGATCTACATCTAATGTTGATTTACATATGTTTTATCAGTATTTGTTTTTTTTCGGGTGTAATTGAACAGACATCAGGAATGTTAAATGTAATGTCTTGATACCACTCTTTTCAAACACCTTTTTAATTTCTCAATGAATTTCAATTGATTTAATTTATTAAATTATTATTGCGGTTTATTAATACTTAATATTCAACACGACCATATTCTACGTCCTTAAACTTAACAACTACTTTACCAAGCAGCATTTAGGTGTTTATTGAGAAAAAAAGTCATAGTTAATAGAGTAATGGTAATTGGACCATAAAATAAAGCGACCAATTCAACTCTCTCAAAAACATTTGTTTAAAAAAAGAAATAAAAGACATTTTACCTGGGAGAAAAAAAAATATTCATAGCCCATTTTGGAAATGAAGTTCTTGAAAAAAATAAGCTAAAACATCATTAAACTGGACTTTTTGCATTTCCTTAATATGGACGTTGTTCAAAGGCTGTAGTTGTTTTAGCGTAATTTAACAAAAATTTTCTCACGAACTCGTTTTATATCTGTTCATGGCATGTTGAAAGGACGAGAGTTTAATATCAGAGCTAAAATGAAGTACCATTTATGATGGAAGTTAACGTTGTGGTGGATTTATCCCTGTTCTGACTTTGACATTCACCTTTCCATGCATCTCTTTCCACATCATTTAGATGTAGACAAGACCAAGACCTTTCGAAACACTAGCTGTCAGCGTAAATCAGCATTCGGATGTTGTTGGATGTCATTAGTGTAATTAGTTTAGATGTGATTTGTGGGTGTAAACTTGAGAGTAGTTTTTGGTGAAGATGTCTGCGGCTGTAACCGCTGCTCTCATTAGTTTTGTATTGGATATACGAATGGCTCTTGTTTCATAAAGCAAAGTTGGTGAGGGAGCCTTCTCTAAATCTAATTTCTCTCTCTCTCTCTCTCTCTCTCCCTCGGCAGGACCAGAAAGCTCCAGATCAGAAACATTCCACCACACCTACAGTGGGAGGTGAGTCTGGGTGTGTCCGTTCTGACAGTAAGACTGCTTCGGTAAATCTCTAACAACACGCTGATGCTCTTCGCCCAAGGGTGTTTTTTCAGACAAATTAAAGCATAATCCTAGAATAAAAATAAGCTTGATGACTCTTCTCCATTCATAGATTCAGATGCTATTTTAAGTTTGACGTAGAAAACATCCAGTGTGTAAATGTTTATGCATCACCAAAGAGAAGTTGCAATAATTGTCCGTTGCTCGGACAAACAGATAATTCCAACGAAAAACAAAAATATGTGTTTTATATAGAGACACAGAGATGCTAATTTTGCTCTTCTTTTAAAAAATTATGCTGCATCTAAGATCTCCAAGATATTGGTTGGACAAAGAGTATTTTAACATCAAGAATAAATTGTTTTAATTAAAAAATCATTAATAAAGTATAAAACTAAATTGTAAAATATCAAACTCTTGCAAAAAGAATAAAATATTTGTTGTAATTTATATTTTAAATATTATTTAATGTACGTTTTTTTTTACAAAAAGCTGCAGTGTAATAACTGTTTTTAATTAGTTCTATCAGTTAAGTGCGTCTGCATTTCATATGCCTCTGAATGGCCTGCATGTTCTTGTACGGCAGGTCTTAACTTTTACTTGGAAAACCTGAATGTAGGGTTTTAGCATCACCAGAACAGAAATTGCTTTTGTTTTCATTTGACTTTGGTTAGGCAAACAGATGGAAACCAGTGCTGCTGTGTTTGTGCTGGTCGGCATACTCAAACAGATTTGTTTCAATAATTTGCCTCCAAGTTGCTGGAAAGTTTACATTTTGGAGGGAAAGTAAGATACAGCTGTCTCTGCATGTTCCACTGAAGTGGAGGTATTTTAACATCATCAGTATTATTGAACATTTTCAACCTTGCCTAAAAAGAAACCTTACCAAAAAGAAATAATAAATACATAAATCAGTACTTTTTTTTTTGGAAAAAGAAAACTGACAAAAGTGCAAAAACATATTAAAAGGCCATTTTAAAAAAATTCACCTTCTTCCAATAGGAAACCGCACCAAAAATGACATCAATAATAATAAAAAATGTAAAGTATTTTTAAAATGTACATTTCCTAATATTTACACGGACAGGAAAACTGCAGCATTATTAATTATTTAATCAGTTCTGTCAGTTTGGTGCAGAAGGTTTGATGTGACTCTGAATAGCAAAGTTTGAAGTTTCCCTACATGTCCTGGCAAGGGCAGTGCCCTGTGTTGGTTTAAACTCCAGGTTTTATCCATGTCATTCAGGTTAGGTGATCTGTGCGTGATTGTTAGATTACACCATCAACATACAGTGTCTGGGTATGTGTGTGCGCGGGCGTGGCACAGTGTGTGTTTTCTCCGATGGATGTTGTTCTTGCGGGGCGGGGTCTCTCTTGGCACCTTTCCAGCAGGCCCCACTACTGCCAGCCACAAGCACCAACCTCAACCACTAGGAGGCTCAACCAATCAGATGCCAGCTAGGTTTTAATGAGTGAAACGTTGTAGTTCAGTTTGACAGATGTAAAGTTTTGTATGTAGAAACCAAGCCAACCATCATACACAAAATACACACCTGTACACACACAAGTTTTAATATGAGGTTGTTGTTTTATTTACATTACAGAAAAATCCTGTAGCTAGTTAGATCTTAAAGTTCAAACTTCCTAAGTGAAATTGGCTTGGCTGTAAAACGGATAGGATTCGGAGTTAGGATGTTTCTGTAATACATAATTTTTTCAAGAGAGCATCCTGGGTAATTGAATGAAATGTATATTAATTTTATGAATCTTGCAACTGATTCAGTCAGCTGCTGATTTTTTCGCTGCTACAATATTTATATATTTCAAATCCAGATCTCTTTATTTTTTCCCCCCTTTCATTACATTCTCTTTTATCCATTGTAGGTTCTTGATGGTCTGCTTGCCCAGTATGGTACTGTTGAGAACTGCGAACAAGGTAAATTGTTTTATTTAGGTTTTGAATTATTGATTTTACTTATAAAAATAGTGCAAAAATGTATTTTACTTATGTTCTAAAGATAGATCAAAAGCATACTAAACACCTGGACCTGCATCAGTAGTTATTTACACTCGGTTCTTATTTTTTCCACAGTGAATACAGACAGTGAGACTGCGGTTGTGAACGTCACATATGGGACACGGGAGCAGGCTAGACAGTGAGTGAACTTTGCCCTGAAACCTTAATTTTAAAGCTGAAGTGTGTCATTGTTTTTCTCTCAAATGTCTTCAAAAGTAATTGCAAAAATACTGACTTTTGTCAGAAAGGCTTCCCCTGTCTTCCATTGTTTGGACAAACGGACTCTCCTCAAACTCGCACGATGTCAGAGTGCTGTGTTTGTCTGGATTCTCAGCGTTTAGAAAATGCAATGTTATCATAAATAAATAAATCCATAAATGACTATATGTGCATATAAAATAAAGTATTTTAATATTAAAAAGTGCACATTTCAGCTTTAAAATGCTTGGCTTTCTGCTGTATCACGTTAAACCTTCATCACAATGCATGCGTCCTCTCATTACGCTTTTTCCTTGTTTGCGGCTGACACCTACTGGTGATTGAGCTGCTTTGCAAGCGCTTATTCAGTTGAGCTAACTATGAGATCTGTCGGCCTGGATTCTTCATAATGTTGCTTAATAACCATTTAGGCAAATCTCTTTTGTTGAACTGTGAAATTATTTGTGTGATTTTAAATCTTTGTACGTTTAATCAGTCAGCAGTTAATCCCCAAGAGCCTGTCAGTTACTATAAAGCCTCTCTCATTCATGCATGTCATTTTGTTTCTTGTCTCAAGAGCAATCCAGAAGCTCAACGGTTACCAGTTTGAGAACAACGCCCTGCGTGTGTCGTACATCCCTGATGAAAACTCTGATGTCGACTCTCAACGAGGCCCAGACAACGGCCGGCGTCCTGGATACGGTCCGCGAGGAAACTCCCGCCAGATGTCTCCTGGCTCTGGGATCCCCACCAAACATCAGCACGCGGACATCCCTCTCAGGCTGCTGGTCCCCACACAGTATGTGGGTGCCATTATCGGCAAGGAGGGTGCCACCATCCGTAACATCACCAAGCAAACTCAGAGCAAGTGAGTAAATGACTCTAAGGGTGATTGAACGGAAAAAGAATAACTTTAAATAGGAGTTCACGCTTATGTCACCTCAAACCTTTATGATTTATTTTTGACTGATTGTTTGAATTTTGCTTGTGCCTTTGTGTATTTTATACACTAGTTCATTGCTTAACCTTTACGACGAAGCCCTCTCTTCTCCTCTCATCTCTCAGGATTGATGTGCATCGTAAAGAGAACGCAGGTGCCGCTGAAAAGCCCATAAGTATCCATTCTACCCCAGAGGGCTGTTCGGCTGCCTGCCGCATGATCCTGGAAATCATGAACCAGGAGGCCAAGGACACCAAGACGTGAGTGTCAACGACACTGTTGGATTTTTTTCATTGTGCATCCCAATTAATCTCAGTGCACAGTCCAATTACACATTGTTTTTCATCAGTAAATGTAACGGACAGTTACTTCATTGTTGCAATTACATTTAATTAATTGTGTCATGTCTGTTCTCAGATCAGTATTAACAGACACTTTTCATTTCTGTTAGTGCTGATGAGGTGCCTCTGAAGGTTCTTGCTCACAACAACTTTGTTGGACGTTTGATTGGCAAAGAGGGACGCAACCTGAAGAAAGTGGAACAAGACACTGATACCAAGATCACAATTTCACCGTAAGCACTGAACGGACACGATCACAAAACACTTGGGTTTTTTACTGAGTGTTCTTAACGTGATTTTCTTCTTAATGTCTCTTAATGCAGACTGCAGGATCTGACCCTTTATAACCCAGAGAGGACGATTACAGTGAAGGGCTCGATCGAAGCGTGTTGCCTGGCAGAACAAGAAATCATGAAGAAAGTGCGGGAGGCATATGACAATGACATCGCTGCCATGAATGTGAGTGTGTATGTGAGAGAATACTGGGACGATAAGCATGAATTTTAATCCTAATCTAAAAATCTATTCCGCTTTCATCCAGCAACAGACTCACCTGATCCCTGGACTGAACCTGGGAGCAATCGGCCTCTTCCCGCCATCCTCTGCCATGCCTCCTCCTGCCCTTGGGAACTCTGTGCCTGGACCCCCTTATGGCCCTATTGGGGTATGATACTTTTGTCACTGCCCATTATTTTTGAAATTCGTAGATACTAATGTCACATAAACTAGGCCTCTGTGGCATCGTTCTCATATTATGGTCAGTTAACGCCTTTCTCTCTTGTGGCATTCACCATATGACGCGGTGTGGCAGTCTTAAGCAGTTGTTAAATTTTTTTTTGTGTCTCTCCACAGGCCTCTGAACAGGAGACCGTCCACGTGTACATCCCAGCCCAAGCAGTAGGAGCCCTTATTGGCAAGAAAGGGCAGCATATCAAGCAGCTAAGCCGTTTTGCTGGAGCTTCTATTAAGGTAGCCTTTATGAAAATGCATTGTGGGTAATCTCTTTGGTTTCCAATGCTTTAAAAAAAATGCATTTACTTTTAAAAGGAACTGTTCACTGTTGTCTTTTCTTACTCACCCTAAACCTGTTGCGGCGTTTCAAATAATTAAAACAACCCAACTGCAGTTTGACTGAGATTAATTGAAATGCACAATGGGTACGTAAAGTATTCAGACCCCCTTACATTTTTCACTCTTTGTTATATTGCAGCCATTTGCTAAAATTATTTAAGTTCTTTTCTTTTTTTTTTTCTCATTAATGTACACACAGCACCCCATATTGACAGAAAAACACAGAATTGTTGACATTTTTGCAGATTT
>JAUMHQ010000048.1:16530650-16552114 GCA_032361165.1 Enteromius paludinosus
CAAACACTTGATTTCTATAAGAAGTAGGAAACGATGGTGTTTGAGACTCACAGTATGTTATGTCCATGTTCTGAACTGTTATTATTCAACCATGCCAAGGTCCATTCAGTTTTACATTCTATGGCACCTTTAAGGTAACTTAAATGGATCTCAACTTTGTTCTTTACAGCAAAAATGGGAAACTTGTGTCTCTCATACAATTTTTGGTTTGTTTTGACAGGTTTGCTATTGATTGGTGTCCTGCTGAAAAGCTTTTGATTTTTCTGAAGACTGCGACCACCGTGTGTCACCTGAGGGTCGAGGAGGGATACCCATCACACGGCCGAGCTACTCTCCTGTCTGTTAGGAAAGATGGCCTTCTGCTTGACGTCACTGATCTAGAGGTGAGTAAGAGTAAAAAGGTTTTATTGTCCATTCACTCATTGGAGCATCGAAATATTCAAATATCCATGTTGCTGATTGTTGTGATATTCAAACTTCGTATTAATTGTACTCTTTTGTTTTCATGTTGGCTTAATAGGTTTTTGAAAAATGGTAAATAGTTTCAAGACAGGTTTTAATTTAGTCGCCATGTTACATTTTTAATGCTTGACTTTCAATTAACAAGCATTTCAAGTGTAGTGTAGTCAAGGTATTTTTAATTAATCTATATCAGTATACTTTTGGGGAGCTGGCCCCGTGACATTTTACATTCTGAACTAATCTTGCATTGTTATACTTATATAATTTAGTTAAGTGATAAGTAATTATTTTCATAAATTTCAGTCATTTGATCATGTTATATTGTTATTGCGTTATGATATCAGAACAAATTAGCCTAAATCATTTTTTATAATGAATTCTCCCGCAAAAAAATATTTAAATAAACATGAATCCATAATTTGCTCCACATAGAGCAGCTGCGCTGAAATCACTAAATGTATAAATTGCATTTTTATAACATTGAGTCTGTTTTGTATGTGAAGTAAGAGTAGTTGGGACTGTCATGCTGCATTGTGACCCAGCATTTTCCAACAATGAGCGCAAACAAATAATTGGAATATCCTCTTATAGAAGGTCGAGATGTTACCAGCCCAGATACTTGCTACATATTTTTCTGTGTCCTTTCTAAATTCAGTTTGTTCATTTGCAAACCACTGTTTACAGCCCCCAGTGCAACATCCTGTCCTGACAGAGTGGCTTGAGTTTCTCTCCTCCAACCCAAACATCTGACACCACGGGATTTACCCCAGGCCCGGCCCTCCGGTTAGACTTCACCACGCCTGTCACGTCCTGAGTCTATTACATGACTCACAATCCATTTGCGTTGTACAGTTCTAGTTGTATTGTTGATGAATGTTTGTGTTGTGTCTACATTGTGAGTCAAAAAGTACTTACAGACTTTATCTAGCCAACCCAGAATGTCATTATTATTATTAATAATTACTAAATTAATTATTATTATTGTAAGTGTCATTATTATGTGGATAAACTGGCTCTTCACTCATGCCAGCAGAATTGGGAGAGTCAGCAGTTTAGTTTGAGTCTCATATGTTTTCAAGTAGAGCTCTGCATCGTTCACTCAGTTAATGCAGGTCACATGACATCTCTAGTTTAAATGTTTGTCTGTTATATCACAAAAAGGTAAATAAAGCGAAATAGCATTTTACATTTACAGCCAGCTCTTATTTTTCCACACTAGAGGGCAGCACTTCCTGTGAAGAGCGCCACATGCGTGTTGTTCCATCCGCTACGGTCTGACATAACAGGTTAGGTAACAATTTAGACTGTATCTGGAGACTTCAGCTTGTTCTTCTGCTGCCTGTATATTTAATTCCCTTTTTTTAAACTACACAACAGTTGTGTAGAATCATTTTTCATTTTTGAAGCGTCTCATATTCCTGCGTCAGGCATGAAAAGCTCCCATCACGTTGGCTTCTGGCCACCCCCGAGCTTGTTATGAAACAAGAGATCAAATTCACAGTCATTCTTTTCCTTCCCATGGTTGTTCTGACATACTCCACTTGGCACTTAGAGCATGACTCCACTTTCTGTACCAGTTATCCACCCTCAGGCGCTGCACAACAGGAACTGCTCTCATTGGCCAAATCAGACGTGAGGTTTGCTCTGGATTTGGCCAATAGGGAGCTGTAAGGCTGATTATGAGGGCACAATGACCCAGTTCTGGGTCCATGTGTGTGTAGAGCACTCCACATATTCTCTGCTTGTTCTGGTGTCTGTAATGAGAAAGGGCCTGGACTACGTGATGTGCTTTGACAACAGCAGATCAGATTAAGATGAGATCAAATTTTCAGGTGGAGAAAATTAAGACAGTGCTCGGTATATGATGATTTTTGAACTTTTTAAAACTTTGTAAACTTTTTTTTAGTAAATATCGCTTCTGTCCCTCTGTTTATCTTGAGTAAAATCTGGTTTTGTGTAAAAACTCTTATACGGTATTCGTAGCATCTTGTAATTACGTTGCTTTGTCATATAAAAACGTGTCATGTCTATGTTTTGTAAGTATTTGCTCAAGTCTGTGTAATGAGGCGATTTATAAATTGTTCTCTCCCCATTTTTCCATTTGCTAATTTTCTCATGTTTACTGTTATTGAATTTTTGTTACTTTTTGCGGTAGTTTTTTAACGTTTCTTATGTTAGGTATATTAATTCTGTTATTGGTTAGGAATTTAGTATTATAGAACATCAAACATGTAAATTCCCAGTGTTTAATATTTTCAAAATCCCTAATTTTTTCCCCCTTCATTTATATCTAACCATTCATATACTTAATAATGGTATTTTATAATAATGATAATAATATATACAATTTATATATATATATATATATATATATATTTGTGATTGTCAAGTTGAATTATTGTCTGTCACATTTTATCACTAAAGTCTTTTTGCTGAATAAAAGTATTAATGTTATTAAATTGTACTAATCAAAACGTTTAAACATACATACCCCCAGTTTCACAGACAAGGCTTCAGCTAGTCCCAGACTAAATTGCGTTTTTGAGCTGTCTCAGATGAAAATATCTTGCTTGACATGTCAGTGTCATTGTTCTGTGTTAAGATGCACACCTGTAATATTTTCTTAAAAGGCATTTTTGCAAAAGTTACTTAAATATCTTAATTTAACTAGTGCCTAGTCCTGGCTTAAGCTAAGCCCCGTTTGTGAAACTGGGCTCTAATGTACTAGTTTATTTCCCTTTCCTGTTCAGTGCTATGGTAAGGAATTGCCATTTATGATTTCCTGTCTTCCATATTTAATATTCCACATGTCAGCTCCCACTAGAGGACACAGCCTTAACTTTAGTATCGAGGACAGTGATGAGATATTTTCCCTAGTGCTCTCTAAACACTGAAAACCAACTTTTTAGAATACCTAGTATATTATACGTAGTATATTTGATACATTTTTACTATATTTACCATAAACATGTTCAGTACACAGATAAACCAAAATTTATTCAAAATGCAAAAGTTAAAAAAATTACGTGTGTGTGTGTATATATATATATTATTGTTTTCAAAGAACGACACACTACACTGGTTTCATAAAATGCCTTTATGAAGAAGACAACTGAAATACATGTCTTGATATCTATAATATGCATACACTCTACTTATACGTCTGCTTGAATAGATTCATTATTTGCATTGAGCATGTGAACTTTACAAAAAAATATATATTATACATTTTGAAACATTTAAAGTATGTATATCATATTTACACATATTTTACAAAGTCACAGGGATGTGATTATGTGAAGGTTCATACCACATATAGCTTGTCATTTGCATTATAGTTAAACTGATCATAACTTTCTCTGAGTCTCTGTATAGCAGGAACTCGGGCCGGACTGGGCACGAGGAGACCCTTGTCCCCTGTTTGGAAGTGGCCTGGAGATCCTTCTGGCCTGGCTGTGACTCCTTACAAGAGACATTTTGCACTTGTTCCCCATGGAGATGCAGTCCGAATGAGAGTGGCTTTTTTTGTCTGCTTTATTATTAGCTTAAACTCACCACCCTTTTCAGTTAAGTACTGAAAGTGGCTCAAGGACCCTTTATACTGACCAACCATTAGGCACCAAAGCGTCCCTTTAAATGTGTCACCAAGTGCTTTTATGTGCCAGAGGCATGAGTTTGCTTTCTGGTGGGTTCTCTTGAAAAGAGTTCTAACGTTTGTGCCCATTCTGTCTTTCGGTCAACCAGCGGTGACCCACTTTCACCGGCTTCTTGCAACCTCAGACGTCAATGCGGAAAGAAAGCAGCTTCTCTGAATGCATGTTATTTAGCGTGCGCAGGTCAGGAAGTTTGAGGAGCAGCTTGGTGAATCGGGAGGCGTCGTTAGGGGCGTTCTTGCTGACGAGTGATCGGAGAGCCCGGATTAAACTTTCCTGAAGCATCTCCACTGAATTCACGTTTTCAATGCCAGAACGGTCTGTACAACAGAAGCAAACAACGAGAGACCTGTTTAGTTAGTGGATCAAACACTTTCGTGTTGGAATGAAATGATATGATTTTTCCAACTCTCATGTTGTTTCAAACCCATAAAGCTTTGGTTGATCTTCCCTTATTATGAAACCTGAGAAGTTTCCATTGAAGTTCCAAAAAAGGTCAAGAATCATCATATAGAGTGATCGTATCTATTCACAGGACACAAGATCTTACGAAAGTTTTGGTTACTTAGACTTTCAGTGAAGGGACAGAAACTTTCAGGTTCATCTTAATTTTTGTTTAAAGACCAACCAATATCTTAGGGTTTTGGAACAAAATGAGGGTGAGTAGAAGACGACCGTAATCATCTTTGAGTCAACTTTCTCTTTAAGACTAATACGCAACTGACCTGCAGACACCAGCACGACTGCAGTGAAGAGTCCCAGTTCCTCTGCTGAGAGCTCTAATGCGTTGAGTTTTTCACTGAAGTCGAACATGGTTCCCAGCAGATCGCCCATGCCCATGCTTTTCAGGGCTTCTAGGCTGTAGGTGGTGCCAGAGATGAACGTTACAGTCCTCTCTTTTACGTTAAACAGAGAGGAGAAGCGCACCATGAGGACCTGCAGGAGAAATTAAAACCATTAAAATTAAAATCAGTAAAACCATCATGGCGTAATTGATTTATGCAAGTCAGTATGTTTGAAAAAAAAAAAAAAACGCCAATAACTGACCTCAAATGTTCCGGCTTTCAGCAAAGTGACCTGGTCGTTCTGGGATAGCGTGCTGAACCCTGGGATGTGTTTGGCGAACTCCACCACCTCTCTGACCGCTGGGGTGAAGCTAAGAGAGAAGTCTTCCCAGATTTCCTGTGGTGTTTTGTTGGGGTCTGAGTAAGGATGCATGTTCATTGGACAAGCCTGGGGAAAAAGGAATCATCGTTATTACTTCCAAGTCCTCTTTACTTGCTAATCACTTTTAGAGTAGTTTAAATCTCAAAAGTCTTACCAGCAAAATCTCCTTGCGTTTTTTCCACGGACAGTTCTGACCCTGGGAGCTGCTGTTCATCTCCTGACTGTGGTGGACGCCAAAGAGGTTACTGTTTGGAGTCCGCTGACCGTTGTTATTGTGCTGCTGATGTTGTCCAGAGGATTGGGAGGCTTGAAAATGGAGGCCATTTTCTGGTGGCACCTCCAAGTTGTTACAATGATGAGCAACATTGTTATCATGGTGGTAGATGGTGTTGTGGCCATTGAGGTGGTATCCAGCCATGCAGCGGTTGCTGCTTTGGTTGTCCAGCTCGCTGTTGTGAGGCAGGAGCGCTGGACCCAACTTATCATGGGCGTAGATGAAGGTTTCGCGGTGTGCTCTGGTTATGGCGGCGATGGTTTTGTCTACACCTGGACTGGAGCACGGTGGTGGAGAAGAAGTCAGGGCCGGGGGACTCTGAGGCTGCTGCACTGAAGGGGAGGCTGGGGTCGGAGGGGAAGGAGATGGTGCTATGGGCACTGCGGGGGGCTGGGGTTGGGGTCCCACTGTAAGTCCCAGGCACGGAGATGAGGAAGAGGTGGAGGGGGATGAAGACGGAGAGCAGGGGGTGTTGGATGTGATGCTCGCCAGCTGGAATTCATTCTGAAGCTGGTTGTTCACCATGTTGTTCATGGCGTTCTGCATCTCGGCCAACATGCGCTGTTTCTCACGTTTGGGGATACGGCCGAAACGAACAGCTAGGGGTTAAATAAAGGACGTGTCACAAATTCATCGTATTTATGTTGTATGTCAATGTTATGTTTATAACGGTTTCATTTTGGTTTCAGTTTGGTTGTATAGATATTTACCATCTCGGGACATTCCCACAGACAGACACTTCTTGAAACGGCACTGCTGGCACCGGTTCCGGTTGATCCTCATTATGGTACAGGTTTCGTTCTTAAGGCACTTTTTATACTGGATGTTCTGCTGGATGCTTCGTCGAAAGAAACCCTGTGGACAAAGCAAATAACATAAATGGTAAGTTTTCCTAATGCATCATTTACACTATTAGACTTTTTTTAATGGTGCATGTAAATCAATGCTATGGTCTTACCTTGCATCCCTCACAGGCATGGACACCATAGTGAAATCCTGAAGCCACGTCGCCACACACTTTGCACAGCAACACCATTCCATTGAGCTCTGGATGATGTTAAAGTAAGATGTTAAAATCCTTCTCCTGGATACCATACTATACATTAATCAGGTAAAAAAAACAAAATTCTTATCGCTTACTAGTAAGGGTGGCAACTGATTTGTTGGGTGAATTGCGTGCACTTCCACCGTCATCGCGGCCTCTTGGGGATCCACCAGAGCACGATGAGCTTCCGTCCTCACCTGATCCTGAACTCGAGCTGCTGCTGCTGCTGGTGTACATACGTGAGGAATCATTGGATCCATTGGGGGAAGGTGGGAAAGAAGAGCCAAAGCAGGGTTGTGTGAGGGATTGCAGGCTGCTGTTGGAGTTCTCACTGTACATGGATACGGGGCTGGTGCGGTTGGGAGAGCCTCCACACGATCCGATGTATGATATTACCCCACCTAGCGACAGAAAAGAAAGCCACATTTATGAAATGATCCTCTTAACTTCACTGTGGAAAGAAAAAAAAAAAAAGCGAGAGAGGCCCACTGAGAGGGGGCTGAAAATGTTCTCAGGTATTTGTTCTCCTCTATATCGTGGCCCATCCTCGTTAAAATGTTCTCATAAATACCTCCCTCTACAACACAAGCAGTAAAAACAGATCGCACCATGGAAACAAGGAAGTCAAGGGAGCAAGAAAATCTGTTTTCGTGGAAAATAAGAGTGCTTTCTAGGAACTGTTATTGTAAACTACATGGGTACATTTGAAAAAAAAAATTTACAGTGACCACTCCTTTCTTCCTGAGTTTGTGCCTCAGATGGCTTGTGGTTTATAGTTTCACTGGCACATGCCATGTGAGCAAACCACTTATGCCTGATGTTATTTCCGTTTATAAATACATGTGTAAGTAGCACGTGCCTAAACATGTGCATTTATATCATATGACATTTACAACTCTGTTTTGTTTGCGTTACATCCTGCTCATTAGTGCCCATCAGATAAGACTAATCAACTGCGCTCTTGGGAAACACTGTTGTGTGTTAGAGTTTACACCTCAGCATTGATTCTAGAATGTAAACTATTACATTGTATGTGATACTTCCTTTCCTAACCTTGGGTCCCTTGAAGTTAAACACTGTATCCTTCGTTCTGGTTTTACAGTTTCCTCCAGCACACTGGATCAACGCACTTGGTGGAAACCATGAAACCATGTTTTGGGGAGATTTGCGCTGATGTTGTTCTTCTAAAACAAATGGCGCACCCATAGGAACCCATCGTTATTATAATATGTGAGGCCAAAGTTTATACAGTACATTTTAAGTGTTTGCAAGTGTAATCTTTATTGCACTTTAAATGTCAGAGGTGCACTGGTGTAGAGGTTACAGAACAACTGTACACCAGCACAAAAGGTCAGAAAGTCACTGTGTCAGGTGGAGCCAAGACTGGAAAACATGCTGTAGCTTTGGCTCCCCTGTGGTCTGCCTCAAAAGCTCCTGAAAAACACTTGTCCCGCATTAGATTTATCAATGCGTGTCCGCTAGCTTGCAGTCCACTGTGGATGTTTCTGCTATAGTTACATGGCAACAGTGGATTGAGATCTTCACCCTGCTTATGCTCAAAAACGTGCCTCCTAATTGTTTTTCAATCCAAACACTTGGATATTCCTAAACATTCTGTCAAAGGAAATACTTGTGTAAGCACAAAACGGACGCGTGCGAGCTGTTGAAGCGTGTCATTGGGGAAGCACGCCTCCCCTCCACGTGCGCCACGCAAGGACAGCCTTTCAACGAGACTCACTTCATTAGGCACGCCTCTCAAAACACAGCCGCTTTTTTAAAAGCTTGAACCATTCATTTTCGCCTGCACGCAATGAGTGAGCCATTTACACTCTACATTAATAAATGCTGTCAGTGATTTTACGTCGGGCCATTAGTATTTGTCTCTGAATTAAATCACTTGAACAAAACGCAAAGCCTTAATAATTGTAAACATTAGAAACATTTTACATGTGAAGCTACGGTAGCTATATAATTTGGGTTGACTGTATATTGGTAACAGGTACCAAGCTACGCAGCGTTGAAAATAAACATATTTTTTTACTTGTTTACGGAGGAGTGAAGGATATATTTAAACGACTGACAAATTACAAGCGCGCATTTCAGCCGCGTAATAAGTAGATAATTAGCCTATACCGAATTTTGCAGGCAAAGATGTTTCTGAATATTTTATCAAATGCGAGTCGAAAACATTCGATATATCCCGTATTCGATACACTATTGGCAAATTCTAAAACGTTTTCAAAACATTTTCCTCTCTAGTAGTAGGCTATCAGAAGAGTTTAGCCACCATAATCCTCTCATTATCAGTGTGTTAAAACACTACGTCTGAGAAATAATCTATCGAAGGCAGGGACGGGGATATTTTGTGACGCTGTATTCATGTCATGAGAAGAAAAAAACTGTTACGTTAAACTGGATCAATTTCATGTCCCACTTTTGAGGCGAACACGGGTTAACGTGATGCCCAGCCCCGCGCCTCGCTCTTCTGTCCAATCGCAGCGCGCACATGGCTCACATCGCGGCGTCACACACGGGTTCGCACTGGGAGGACAGCTTCGGCGCGAGGCGGAATTATGTAATGAGCGCCTGAGCTTACCAATGGCTGTAGGCGGAGAGCGGAATGAAAACAAAAAGCACATGGCTAGGCACAGCGGTCCATGTGAATCGAGTGAGGATCGTCGACGCTCGCCTGCATCACAGGGATGTCCGTACACCTGACTTTTCAGTTATGACCTAGTTCCCCGAAATTCACGAGAACACCGTGCCTTAACCCGTGATGTCCTTGCCCTCGTTGGGTATTTATATTCTATGTGCGTAAAGAACGTTTATCACGCCAAATACGATATAAACATTAAACGTAAACACACTTGGACAGCATTTATCAGTTTACACATAACAAAGTTTTACGAAAGCACAATCAAGTAGCCAATTTTGCACATGCTTATGTACATATTTAAACAAATCTTCGCGATTGTTTAGTCCGTAATGCGTCGTTAAATAGGCCATTACAAAATATCGAGGTAATTCGGCGAAACTTAATATTATCTGGATAATTGCAATTATTATAAGATGTCCGCGCAGTTCCACTGCACTAAGCTATGCTTAGTGTACTTTGTGGATCCGTTGCGCATTCAGCAGTGCGTAATAGAAACTTAGAGACATGCATTTTGACATTTAAGGCGACTTAAAGGAAACAGTATGATCAACGAGACTGATTCTAAAAAGTCTTACCTGTGTTGCTTGTATCTACTGCTGTCGTCATGTTGAGCTCCAGTAAAGTCATGCAGGTTTATAACAGAATCTCCAATGCAACACCCAGAGAAAAGATGCACTCTCTCCAGATGCACTTCTGTTTTTCTTACAGATCGGTTCTTCTTTACGATAAAGTCATAACTGCCACGAAACGACCGTCCTAAAACCGCGTAAAATACGCACGCATCTGCTAGATGCCGAGAAATTATGTTAAATGCTGCGCAAAGACGTCAGGAAAATGTGGTTCATTCAGTAATAGTGTAAACGCCAGCGCGCCTGTCACTCGCCTGATCTGTGTCGCTCTGAACTGTTCTGTCAAGTCGGCCCGGTTTTGCTTTTTGCCTCGTTCCAAAGAGCATGGATGAGATGAGCGCAGGCGCGTAGCTGCACGAGGCTCGAAATGTGTCCATGTGACCCCGCGAGCCTCGTGGCCCAGTGACACAGTTTCTTCAGAACACATTTCAGTGCGAATTTTAAAAATCCCCGCGCACGTGGCTGCCTCGGTGTTGGGAAATGTAGTCTAATTTAAAGAGTTTGAAATCGCTTGGAATAGTTTGTATGACTGAATCTGGTTTTTGTGTTTGCATCTTACCCGTGATAAGTTGCGTTGATATAAAGTTGTGTTTTAGAGAGCTAATTTGTAACTTATAAAAGTATGTGTATACTGCAGACAAAGTTAATCATTTATTTAGATCTGAGGAAATATATTTTGTACATCTGGGGTAAATATTGCCCCCAAATAATAGATTGCTTGTAAATGTTAAACATAAATATAAATTAATTACAGCTGTTTAAGTTGAGCAATTCTATTCAACTCAAAATATCCTCTATGCTAAACTCATGTGTCTTAGCCTATATGGACATTGTTCTAAAGGAGGATCTTTCTGTATAGGCTATGTAGTTACAGGCTAGGATGCACAAATCCTGATGTCTACAATTGTGTTGGGGACTTATTTTGAGCCTTTTCAGCCTTTGAAGCTATTTTAAGGTTATTTTCAAAACTGCAATTCACCCCCAAAATAAGTTTCCACTTGTGTCCCAGATAGAGCGCGTCCCAGAGAACAGCTCACACGCTTTTTAGAAGACCATTATCCTCTTTTGGGGCTCCAGCAGACACGTGCCTGAGAACAAAACCGTGCTACTAAAAAAGAAAATAGAGCATCTCACAGCAATAAAAGGAGTCACATCCGTAGCATCAATTATACTGGCCATGGCACTGCATGAGCCATTTGTTGCATTCACGTGAATCACTGGCGTCTTATTGCAGATATGATTAATCGTTCTCACCTGTATAACAACAGTGCGTGACGCTACACGTGAGAAGGGGGTGGAAAACATACGCGTAGATGATTCACTGTGTGACTGATGTCGCGAACTGACCACGCCTGTTGTTTCTATTTTCGGATTGTATCTTTATGGCAAGTGTCTGAATTTTTTGTTTGCTGGTTGTTATGACTGTTAAGGACATTTATATTAACAGTGCCTCTGCATAAACGAGATGGTGAAGTTTTCGTCACGTTTGCATATCACGTTACCTGGACCAAACACAATGAGATCGGACGCGCGCGGCATGTAATCGCTTCAGTGGACTTATAGCGGCGCACGCATCGATTCTCGCGACTTCTAGCAAAGGCACGACTGCGTTTGACACATCACTGAGTCGTCACATGCAAAAACACTCCGTGCGCGTTACACACACCGTGCCCTTTCTGTGCGCGCGCGCACACACGCATACCTCACATGGAGCGCACCGGTGTGCCATATTATCAGCACGATCTGTTTATTTTGTTAGCCTACCAGACATACCGTATATTGGTCAGTGCTAGATTTCAGAGACAAAAATAACCCCAGCCAAAATAAACATTTAAGTAGATAGATCAATTCGTTATCTATCTGTCTAGGCCTATCAATCTAGTAGTTGCCCCTTGTTGGATTGATAAAGTTCTTCACCTAAACTTTGAAATGTTTTCCTCAGAAAGTTATTTTAAACGTTTATTTATTTATTTTTTATTTTATCTATGTTAGTTTTGAAGGTTAGATATTTAAAGCATATGTTGATTAACCATGAGTTTAAAATGCGCTTGTATATTATTTTTTTTGTATGTGAAGTTTTGTTTTCGTGCTGCTCCAAGTTAGTCTGCTTACAAGCATAACACTGCATGTCCAGACCCCTTAGTACTAGCCTAAATGATGCACCCTGCGAAAAACTGTAGAAGCTTTCGTTAATTTCACAGCCTATGCTTAATTGTATCATTATTATTACGTGTTGGTTTTAAAAATGGAGGTGACGCATCAAAGTTCTTTAAATAACCTTAATGGCCAATAATCTCCCAAGAAATCACCACACCTTGTCAGCCGAGCATATTTTTAGTAACGATGGTCCATGTGCAGAGTACAGCACTGAACTCGCAGCAGCAAAGCCCCACATATCTCAACTGTTCAGCTGAAGTGTTCATCCCTGTGTTATTTTGTCCTCTCTGTGTTGTCTGGCGCAACAGCGCTCGTGCTCGACAACGTGAGGAAGTCTTTGCATGGCCAACATTCATTAGCCTCTCATCATTGCGGGTTTCCTCCCCCTGGGGGCACCAAAGGAGGCAGGACAGCCAAGACCATGTAAACGCATTGGTAAAATATTGAAGCGTTCCTTTACGATGAGCAAAGCTACAGTATTAGTACGTTTACAGAATACTGACATTATAGCACCAGGTCTTTTATTAATGGTATACAACATTTCAAACCAGCCACACAATGGATAATACATTGAGAGCAGGCTATTTAAAGCAATAGAGGTTCTTGACAGAGATGATTAATCAATAACTTGCCTATTCTGAAAATAACAACTAGACTAACACGATACAGATTTATAGGGAGGGAGGTACATAAGGATTAAAATTGAACAAAACGCTGTCGTCATCGCTATTATAGACATTATTTGGCATCATCAATAAGATAATAAGGCTTTTAATTCCAAAACAAACAGATGGTCAACGGAAACAAACGCGGTATGCTACCATAACAAGAAAATACATAATTAAAATAAAGTTTTAAAATGCAAAGAATAAACCGCAGCATTATGAATCTAGGTCACTTGAGCCGCCTCCTAACCTACTGTCCGCGTGACTCCATACGCTTCCGCAACCGCGCTTCTTTCTTTCTCAACACTACTTAATTCACAATTTCTCAAATAGTCTCTTCGTTTCGAGGCTAGCTATCTGATGCACGAGACAATCCTTTCTCACGAGGCTCATTTTAAGGCTGATGTGCGATTCTGTCAATTTTTTTGTTGAAAAAAAAAAGTCCCACGTTCCGCCCTTCCTGTTTTCAAAATGAAAACCTATTGTAAATATCTTTCAAACGACTTTAAGAAGCTCTTTTCAGGTCTTTTCAGCGGACAGGTTTGCCTATTTGCTGCTCTCGGACGCGCCTGGGATTATTATGAAGCCGCTGTTCAGTCCTCAAGCAAATCTAATAAGCGCCACGCGCGCGAAACCTCTTTAACGCATCGCTGCGGCAAAGAGAGAGACATGCTTCGATGTTTGTGTGTTCTCTGCTGTTGCAGGGTCCCGTGTGCCATGTGAGTCGTCCCGCACAGGACAGGGCTGCGCGCACAGGAGCGTGATGGGGGTGTGTCGTCACCGAAAGCGGTCACCAGGCTGGTCCACGTGCGAGGGTGCTGTTACGACTTCAGCCCTGAAGTGGAGCAGTAAAGTGGGCGTCGACCCGACGAGCTCTATTTTCGTGGAAAGCGGGTAGCCTCGGTCATGCACTAATGTAAACACCTCAGCGGTCTGACTGGAGGAAACCAAAGCCGTGTAACTGGGTTGTCGCTCTATTTAAACGTGGACACACACGTTCCAGCCCTGCTGTGTTCCTTTACGAAAATTAACCTTGGTTTTCCTTCAGATCAAACAAACAAAACCTTAACCACAAATGAACCATGGTCTTGCTACACTAACCATACTTTATGATACTCACTTTATGAATACAAATAGTATTACATTTTAGTATAATAAAACCAATGTTCATTTTCTTTTGGGTTATTCATGTGTATGTCTGCTCTATCAGGTAGGCCTATATTTGCACTGGGTCTGTACCACCTTCTGCACTGGAAGCTCTTGTAGTTATATTTCTTTTGTGTGTAAACACATATATCTAACATGTTTCTCCTATGGTGGACTCATAGAACAATCCATTTTATTGGCAATAAGTATAGCCTATTGTCGCTTATGTGAAGGCTACAACTGATAGAATAATTTTCTCAGGAACTTCATTGTCCTCCGCTCGCTGTGTGGATTGGGTATCTGATGATAAACGTCTTTTTTGTCTTTTCATTCAAGTGACTTTTACTGTTTAGCTCTTTAGAAGCACTGATTTGTTTTGTTTTTTTTACAAGGCCAAGATCCCCAGAGGACCTTCAGATGGCCAACTCACTCACTCGATCATCACAAGCATATGTGAAAAGTTTTGGTTTATGATTTAAAAAAGAAAAGAAATCCATTAACGGTGGGTAGTTCTGGTTTTGACCGGTTCTCTCTGTGCTGTAAAGCTGAGAAATAGAGTGAGGGACGAGAAGAGATCAGTTTTTGCTTGTATGAATCAAAAATAAAGAAATTAAATTCTGAATATGTATAAATCCATAACTGATGTTTCTCTATGTATTCATAGGTCATTTATATCACATGGGCCGAACTCATATCGGCCTTGAACTTGCATGTTTTGCATGATAAAGCAAAACAAAATTGATATATGGCATAGATATGGCATTCCTGGAATCTTTCATCCACTCCCATATTTACTTAAATAGCTTGTGGGAAGTTACAAATTAACACTGTCCAAAACAGATCAGTTATTTATCATAGCTACCGATCTGCACAGCTTATCTGAAAAACAATTAATCAAAACTTACTGTTCACGTGTTATCAATTAGAGCCCTACTCATAAACAGTGCTCAGTCTCACATGCATGTAGTTCCGCGAATGAGAACCGCATAAACCTGGCAAAGAGTGCACTCTAGTGGAGAACAAGGATGCTTACAATTCTGTTTTTGCACTCAGGGTCTGACTACTAGCTCGCCTTCTAAAAATAAACTAATTAATTAAACGAACCTGAAGTGGTTTGCTGATATTAGCGTGTTTTAAATATCTTTTAAAAATTGAAATACACGTTCCAAGGTTCCACACTTAGTTTTGGCGCGCGTGATTGGCGCCTCCTAGTGTTGAGAAACCAGCTCTCCTGTGAATGAACTGTAACCTCGTGCGCAACAATGAGGAAGTGTTAGTACGGGACGGTGCTGAATTACAACATATAAAAGATCATTTCGAATATTGTCGTCCTGGGACTTAAAATAGATACTATGACCAATGTATGACTCGTTTTGTAACGAAAAAGCCCTTTTAACCTGTTTTAACACCTCGTAAAAGGCATGTTTCATTTCATCTTAGTGTTCATACTGTTAGCTAAGCATACTGTTTATTCTGAATCAGGTAAGCAACTAGTTTTAAAGGACTAAGCACATGTTGTGCTATTCTTGCTCATTATATTGGAGAATTGTTAAAAACATCTGCTCTCTCACAGGGTCGCACTCGCTATGGGTCTTTGCTACATTTTTGACTGGAGACAGTTCATTGCCTTTCTCAGAGTTCACTGCTGTTGTTATGCTGGATGATATTGTCATCGGTCACTATAACGCAGATGAGAGGAGTTTTGTCCCGGCGAAGGTGCAAGAATGCGTTAATGTCACGGAGCAAATGACTATATCAACAGTCTGTAAAGGCATCCACGAGGGCATGAAAACCAAAGCATACTATTTAATTGATTATCTTAATTATACAACAGGTAATTATTCTCTATTGGTCTTGCGAGAGTGCATGAAAAAGTAGCTTGTTTTCATTCAGGATCTGTTCATTGTGTAGCCTACATGTAGTCTACACTCACTGCCAAATCAAAAATGGGAATTTACTAGGATTAAAAAAACAACAAACATGCAAACAAAGTTTGTAAACAAATGAACTACACGTTTGAATATTCAAACAGAAAACAGTTACTTTACGCTGTAAGAAAATCACAATATTAATGTAATTTTCAATTAAAAAAATGCAGCCTTAATAAAAATAAAAAATTCTAAAATAAATCGTACTCAGACCTTCTGAAAGGCAGCGTGACCGTGTCAGTAATTCTAGCTGTCAGCAAAATTAAGTTCTGCTTTTTTAGCACTTTTTTTTATCAGTGTGTGTTAATGTCGTAACCAGAATCTGTACATATGAGACTCTATTTCTTCTCAAGGCCTTCACGTGCAGCAGAGGCTGGTTGGTTGTGAACTTCTCCGTAATGAGCCTGGTCGAATGATGACGCTGGAGGCCTTTAATGGCGAGAGTGGCTTTGAACGACGCTATAACGTTCAAGGAGACCAGCACACTGACTGGAAATGGCCTGTCATAAAGAGTAGGGCACAGCTGGAGTACGATGCTTGGCTCTATGCCAACTTCTACCGCCCCTTGTGCATTAGCCAGCTGAGGAAATATCTAAAAAACGAGCAGAAGCGTGTGATGGCAAAAGGTCAGTGAATGTAACCTCCAAAAATGCACTCCGTTTGGAAAACATTAATGATGTGTGTCTCGCTCTTTCCTTGACAGTGAAGCCCAGAGTGAGAGTGATTAAACGCTATTGTGGGAAGGCAGGTGTAGTACAGATGACCTGCCTGGCAACTGGTTTTTACCCACGCCACATTAATTTGACCCTGCTTCAAGACGGCCATCCAGTTAATGAGGAGAGGATCACAGGAGGTGAACTGCTGCCCAACCCTGATGGAACCTATCAGATGAGGAAGAGTGTGGAACTCAGCGCCGAAGAACAAAGAGAAAGACATACCTACACGTGTACTGTGACTCACCTTAGCTTGGATAACAAGCTGGACATCAGTATAGGTATACCTCAAATGGCAATCTAATTTATACAATGTGTATAGTTTTATTTATATATATATATAATTTTTTTTAGAACCTGGTCCTGATCCTGTTATTGTAGTTCCTTCTGTACTTCTGTTGCTGTGTGCTTTTGGATTTCTGGCTGTCTTGAAAATATGGAGAAGAAGATATTCACAGCCCGAGCAGGTACACATACACTCACTGTTTCACTAATATATCACATTCAAGTTATTAGACGTAAACTCTGGTCAGGCGTCTTTATTGTATTTCTATCTTTATATTGCAGATCATTTACATACCTACCTCAGGTTTGTCCTGTAACCTGCTTTTACATATTTATGCATTTGTTATTAAGATTTGTAATTATTAATGTGGCTTTATTTTAATTATAAATCTATTTTTCCTCAGCAGCTGATGACCAAACAACCGAACAACAGCAGATGTGACTTGTGAAGTGGCAGCAAATGATCTGTGCACCTTTACAGACTTGAAGTATTTTGTAGTGTTTATAAACTGACTGAACTGAAAAAAGCTTAAGTATTAAAAACAAACAAACCTCAAAATCTGTTAGCATCAGTTAACATTAATATAGCACACACACACACACACACACACACATATATATATATATATATTATATTATATAAAAAACATATATCTTTTCAAAAGAATATGTCAATTACATGTATATTTAAATTTTTGTGACAGGTTGGCAAGGGTTTTTATTTCTTGTTTAAAGAAAAAAATACAGTCCTATCACACACAGATTTGGTCTGTCTTAGTATTTCAGTATTTTTCCGATATTTGTAAGTTTTACAACATGTATAACAGGTTTCCTCTAATGCCAAGTTTGTCTGGACACAGCCGTGAATGTTGGCATGGCTGTTTGAGAACTCAGAACTCCTCAGTATTTATTTAGTCAGGTAGCTACTGTGTGTTTATGTAGCCTGTTTGGGAAACTCTTAGAACTTTCAGTAGTGTGCTAATAAACAAACATTTTTAATATTCGTCTCTGAATTCTTTATAAGTTCACGGTTCGTGGTCTTACTCATATTTGCTGTAATGCTGCAATGCTTTTTAAAACTTGAATGTTATTCTTCGGTCCGTCTCAGCATGACGTCATAGTGCAAACCTCAACGCGCGCGCCACGAAATGTTGTTCCCCGAGTGCCCGCACGGCGCATGCGCCGTATGCGCAGATTCAAACAAAATCGGAAAGTGGGCAAAAGGAAGGCGATAGGTGAGTTCGGGCGGGGGTCGGGGAAATTTAAATAACTTGTCGATGCAAAGCTATGACGAACTAGTTCGCTGGTGGTTGCGACATGCTTTATTCGGTATTTAAATAAACAGCACGGTTGCATGACTTAAAATGGCGTCATCATCCCTCAAGAACAGACGAAGGGAACTGCTAAAATGATTGTCATTGTTTTTGCTGTATGTCTAAAATGGTGGACGAAACTTAAGCCAACACTATGTCTCGATGGAGTTTCACTATAGCCCAGTTGCATGCATGTAAGCACTGATCGGACTGTGTCCTTCCTGAAACAGTAACCAGAATGCATGCAATGCATCTATAACGTTAGATGCCAATGCACACTCAACAGATGGGTTGGGTGCTTGAAGTTAGCCCAGCGTAGTCATATACATTATTTGGCAAATCCGATCATACGTAGTGTTTCTATAAATTCCATGTTTGTTATTGGATGCGTGTGTCTCAGAACAAAAGGAAAGCATCACATATCAGTATGCCTACCTTTTATTTTTGAGACCAGTTTCTCTTGCAAAAAAAAATTAATGATCAAATTCTGCAATAATTTTTTGCTCTGTTCCCCCAGAATGGCTATAGAAAAGGGGCCTCAAGGACGCACATTCAGCCTGTCACAAATCCTCCTCATCTATAGAGGTGGGTGCTGGTAAAATATCTCCAACTGGAGCGTGTCGCAATGACTATGCGATCCACTGTGTTCATGAGTGGAGGACACAGACTGGACACGAGCCTCAGCAAGAAGCCAGCAGGAGCCTATGAATCCCTGAAGAAGGGCAGCCACGACTTCACCACCCATGTGCTGAGCACGATCCACAACAGCGTACGTCAAAAGCATTACCTGCACAGCAAATTAAACATCAGCCGCCGGAGCGTTTCGAGCTGCCCTGACCAATCTCCAGCGGGAAACCTCGGGCAGGAGGAGAACTGGGAGACGCTGGGGGCCTTGACACTCCCGTCAACCAAGCAGATGGGGGCCGAAGGTTCCCCGGTCAAGAGCAAATCACTGTTTTGTCAGGCCAGTCACAACCACGTGGGGAAGATGGATCCCATGGTATCAAATGGCAGCAATCAGCGGAGAGAAGTGGGGGCAGTCGTGGGGGTCCCCTCGCCAGAGAACAGTCCCGAGGGGAAGCGTCGCAATGTGAGGAAAGGCTCCGGCCTGGTGGACACTCAGACCAGCTGCATCCGACAGATCCTGTTGCTGCAACTGGAACTGATTGAACAGCAGCAGAAGCAACTGCACAACAAGAGCAAAGAGATCGATGACCTCAAAGCTGAGAAAGAGATGGTATGCTGCACATCCCCCCATACTTTTATGAAATGAAATGTTTAATGATGGGCGCACTCGGTTTCCCCGCTTGTTGTTTTGTAAAACTTGTTTCTTGTCTGAACCCGAGGTTTAATACACAGCCTAACGCAGGTGTGTGTTTGTAGCTAATTGCCCGAATTGAACGCATGGAGCGTCGGCTGCAGATGGTGAAAAAAGAGGGTACAGGATCCCGAACTTCTCAGACTCGCCGTAAAGAGGCTGAGGCTGCTGCCGCAGATGACGTCATGCAATCTGAGGGGCAGGTCCAAACCCCAAAACAGATGCACTTTGGAAGAGGAGGAAAAAGCCTGAAAAGGTATGAGGGTGTGTAAATGATGGCAGAATTGTCATTTGAGAGTGAGCTATCCCTTTATATTTTACTAATGTGCTGTAGGGCTGCCAAAATGACTGAAAAAACAAATTAGAATTGTAGAATCACTTCTATAGAATTAGGGGGAGATTTAGTCTTCAGTCCGGAGGCCACAAGAGGGCGCATGGAGCAGAATATTACTAGTGCAGGCTTATTCAAAGAAACGAAATAACAGGAATATCTTCGGGGAAAAAAGGTAATAATGCTTATAAACCAAATATAATTAAGTTGCTTAAACAAGTAGAAACTAAACAGTTAACAAACAAAGACAAAGAGTAATTTTTTCATTTAAAAACATGAAATGAAGTGAGATGGGGGGGGGGGAACATGAATGTGGATTTTTATTTTAAATGTGAAATTGTAATGTTTATTTGACCGCCCTAATGTGCTGTAGCAATGAAACGACAGTTGATTAAACAAAAAATGTTTTCTTTTTTCACCCTCTCGAAGGAGGTTTCTTTTCCAGGACTCCCGGATGATTGGGACACGACGTGGGCAGCCCAGGTCACCGTCACCACCACAGGATAGCCCAGCTGAGGAGGAGGAGCCCCAGGAAGAGACCGAGCCTGAACTGCAGTCTCAGCTGGAGGAACTGCCCTACCTGTCTACCACAGAGATGTACCTCTGCTGCTGGCATCAGCCGCCTCCGTCACCCTGGCGTGACCCCTCACCTGTGCAAGAGGACACGGTTGCAGGTTGGGAGAAATTTACGTTTAAAGAATTTAAAGAAATATTTCACCCTAAAACTTTAATATTGTCCTAATTTATTCACTCTCATGTCATTCCAAACCTGTTTGAAGAATCAAAATGTTGTTGGTTCTCCTTGACTTCCAGTACTATGGATGTCAGTGGGGACTGTCAACAGTTTGAATACCAAACATTTTCTAATGTAATATGAAAGAAACTCATACAGGTTTGGAACCACATGACGGTGAGTAAATGATGACTTTGGGCGAACTATTCCTTTAATGATTTTAATCCCATATATGACTATAAGAAACGTTAAGATCTTTAAATGTATTATTATTCACCTTATGTAGTTCCTTCTTGGCGGGAGAGTATCTTAGAGCCTTTGGGGCAGAAAGAGGCATCGGACATCCCTGAGGTTAGTAAGACCAAGAGACGAAGTTCCAAGATTCTGCTTCACTCTGAAACCTGCAGTGCACACACATTCATGTTAAAGAGGCGGTTCACCCAAAAATTAGGGCCGGGACTCGATAAAAAAAAATTATCGAATTAGAGGCTTTGTAATTAATTAATTGAAATTAATCGCATATAAATATTTGACCTGAGAACAGTGAGAAGTACGTTTTTTCATATGGATGTTTAATATACCATTGAATAATGACTGAATACATAAGCTTAAGCAACAAAATAATGTTTATTTTTGTTCAACCAAGTCCAACAGAAATATTGCCATAAAGTGTAGCAATAGGATATTTAGAAATATAGTAGCCTACATTTCAGAAATTCAGGAACCCTACAGGTAGGTAGACCTTCTGTAAACTGTTTTTTTAAGTAAAACACAATACTTCAACAGGTCTCTCAAGTTTTAGCAAACGTTTGGTGTGAGATTTGATCTGCTATAGGGGAGGAGCCACAAAATATTTGCACAGCAGCCCCTCTGAAGTTATTGCTAGCAGTTTAATTTTACTTATTGTTCATTAATGATCAGCACAAATATGAATTATAACAATTGGTAAATCTGATAAAAGAGACAAATTCATCCAAATAAAATAAATA
>JAUMHQ010000048.1:16565311-16582859 GCA_032361165.1 Enteromius paludinosus
TGTCTAAACAAGATGTCCAGGACCTCCAGCAGAAATATAGACCCACAACATCAAAAACACAGCAGTATACTTCACTGCACACATGGAGTACTTTTTATCCCTGTGTTCACCAAACCCATCTTGAGTGTTTCCTGTTAAAAAGCTCCTAAAAGCCAGTCCCATTTGTAGTTCCAGTCCTGCCTGACAACTGAACATGGTGGAGATGCCCTCCTGAACAACATGTGCTGATGTAGGGGCTGTTTGACTATTTTTTTATTAAAAAAATTCTGTCCCTGAGACTCAACTATTTTCTGCAATTCTCCAGCTGTGGTCCTTCAAGGGTCTTTAGCCACTCAAACTCTACTCCTCACCGTGTGTTAGGAGGATATAGACACATGTCCTCTTCCAGGCAGTTTCCTAACATTGTGTGTTGCATGGAAATTCTTCATTATTTCCCTGATGGTGGAAATGGAAATGTTCACTGCTCTAGCTCTTTTCTTAAAGCCACTTCACTAATTGGTGGAGCTCAATTATCTTTTGCTGCACATCATAAATACATTCTTTGGTTTTTCTCATTGTGTTGATGATTAATGGAATTTGAGTTTTGTTTCCCCTCCTATTTATATTTCTGTGAAACAACAAACCATGGATGGATAATTTATAATCACCCTGCTCAAAACTGTGAATATGAATGGGAATATACTTCAGAGATATTTTACTCATAGAAAATTCTAGGGGTGCCAATCATTGTGGTCAACAAGTGAGGAAAACATTTATTTCATCACAAGAATTTCTCCCTATTTTTACCTCAATGCTAGGTTAGCATTCTGTGAATGTTTTGAATGAAAGATCAAAGGATAAACAATGCAGATTTATTTTCACAGCCACCTTTCAGCCACCTTCAGAAAAATGTGTTATATATTTTAAAATCTAATTTATTCCTGTGATACAAAGCACTCCAGTCTTCAGTGTCACATGATCCTTTCAGAAATCATTCTAATATGCTGATTTATTACTAGAATTGTCAATGTTGGAAACAGTTGTGCAGCCAAATATATTTTTTGGAACCTGTGATTTTTTAACTAATTAATTATTTTTTTTCCTCAGGATTTTTTGATGAATAACAAGTAAAAAACAACATATTTTTTACCACATATAAAACATTTCTAAAATGTAAATCTGTGCTGTGACTTTTTTTGTTCATTTAATAGATCCTTGGTGGATAAAAGTATCAATTTAATAAAAATGTACTGATCTCAAACTTTTGAACAGTAGTGCAACTGTGTTAACAGAACATCATTATCCCTTTTAAATAAATGCTTTTCTTTTTAATATTTTAATGATCAAAGCAGCTCCAACACTGATAATAAAAAATACATACAGTGTGACCATTGGATTCATAATTCTTTAAAGAGGATTCGTTTTATTAAATCAAACACAGATCATGATCAGCGAATTCCAGTTTCTTGCAAATGACCCCTGGAACTAGTTCTTTTTGGTGAATCGAAAGCATACAGCACGACCAGCGCCGATGCTTAAGCAAATAACTCATTAAAGAAGGTTCTTTTTGGAACTTCAAGCTCCTACATCATTATGAGCACTTTTCCCACAATTGATTCTTACACCTGTTCTTTTTAATGTATCAGTACAGTTTATGCATACTGTGCAACCAGTGAATCCCAAATTCCCAACAAGTGACTCTCATGATTCCAGCATTTGACAACAAAATTGCTTCAATTCGACCAAATCATTAAGATTTATATCGATAGCTCTTAATAAAGCCTTCTATCTGGTGTCACGTCTTCAGACATGTAGATCTAATCTAGTGACACTTTCCAAACGATGCAAAGCTAAATGATGTTGAAAGCCTGAGGATCGCAGTGAAATAATATCTCATAAATGTGTGTTTTTGAAAAAATGTCCTTCAGGGGTCACATTACCATCTTAATCTGCCAGACCAACTGGAAGGAGGGCGTCTGCGCTGGGTTAAGACAAACGGCTTTCCTCTTTATGATGCGTTTGGATGTGTACGGGTATCAGGGATGAGAAGTGGGGGGTTCTGTATCATAGTGTTTGAAAGTGGGTCTGTTTAATGAGTTAAAGATAATCTCCTTACGGCATAAATAGTCCACACACTGTACTCTAGAGGCCTGAAACATTCATCTTAGCTTCTGTTTGTGCATGTGTGTGTATAAACAGTGAGTGTGTGCCTGGATGAGAAGCTTCTTTCTGGATTTGAATGGGTTTCCAGTCTAGTCTAATGTGTGTGACTATTGGACATCATTGATCTATTTTTTTTATTGTGAAACAAAAGGCTGAGTGTCTCTGTATTCTGACTAAGGACATTAACATTTTGTTGTGTCCGTACAATACATTACAGGCTTTTTTTTTTCACAGTGCAGACTGACAACATCGTGAGCTTGTGCACTAGTGCTTGCGTGTATGATAAGGCACGGCATAAGGATGGCGTTGTGACAGCATAGAGGGGCGGGGGGGATGCATTTAATGAGTCATCGCAGATGTGAGCTCTGTTCTCCTCACTCCAGGGCAAGTGCGTTAGGCTGTTGAGGTCATCCATCATCTGCGTGTGCGTGTGTGGGTGGGTTTCTGTATCCACGAGGACTGGTGGGCTTCACTGCCAGGCAAATATATTAGAGAGTCATGTTCATTACAAAGACAAATACGCTTATCGAATTACCATGGTAACGACTTTGCTCGCTTTTGTGGAAATGCTGCTCTGCTTTTGTGGGATTTCTAAGAGGAAACTAATACAAATGTACAGATACGAAAGATTTCATAGGTAGGGATACATAATATCTAATGCTATATTGGTCAGTTGCACCTTTTTTTTTATTATAAATGTAAATATATTGAAGCTGATATTGGAAGCAAATAATATTTCACCCTTTTTTTCTGTGTCAGTTTAGCGTTTTTACATTACGTTCTGATGCCTACCGGAAGAAAGGACATATATACACACTGACAAAATGGTGTAGATATAATTTTCTCTTAGAAATTGCTAGAAAATGTCAGTTAATCACAAAGAAACAAGAAGTAACATTGAATTTACACATTCAATTTTGAAGAATAAAGACCATGATGCTATTTTGTTGTCTTATTTACAAGTTAAACATTGTTTATAGTGTATGCATGAGCTGCTATAAAGGTTCTTCACAGCAGTGCCATAGAAGAAGCATTCGAAGAACATTCTCTTTCTTACACTTACAGATGCTAAAGGTTCTTTACAGACAAAAAAGCTTCTATGACATTGTGGTGCACTTTTATTCTCAGGAGCACATGTAGGTCTTGTATATAATTTGTAAATGAATGACATGTCTGTTTTTAATCATAAACATGCCATGTCTGTGCATTCCTAATTTTGATATTCGTTCATATCACTCCCAGTTGCAGGACCTCATCTGGCTTTAGAGTTAATTTATTTAAGGGTTCATTACCCCCTGAATTCTCCTGTCGAGAGCACAGAAAACATTATATAGTCATTTGCACGGCTTTGATGGCAAGTGTAATGCTGTTGTGGGGTTTTTTGTGATGAAGTCTTGGACTGTGCATGTTAACATCATGTCTCTCATCTTTAGAGAAGGTCATATGACTAAACGGCATGACAAACACTTGATCGTGTCATTCTTTTGACACTCACACATCCACCTCTGACAGCTGGGCCTGATGCGGTCTACTTCTCCATAAAGAGGCCACAGAAACCTCAGAGGTGCAAGTGGGATAAAGCAAGGGACGATCTGCGGTGAGATGAGCACGGCGAGAAGCCGCTAACCAGGAGACTTACTAGAATAGATATGGAGACGTTAATGAGTGGAGTTCTGTGACCAGCGGATGACTGCAGTGGTTTACTCGATGTGTGATTTCCACTTCTCTGCAGCATGGTTTCACTCTCATTTCCATGGTGACAATGAGGACCTCTACTGACGCAGAGCTAATTTTATACCAGCGGCGCTTTTTTACGGCCTGCAGTTTTGAGCTCGCAGCCATGGCTGAGTGAAATCACACACTTGGATCATACGGGATGACACTAAAGTGCATTTCACCCTGCCTAACTTTTCTGTGATGTCACAGGGGGACTACCCATCACATGACTGAACTAACCACCGCAGATGAAAAGGTTAATCTGGGCTCTTCAAGCAGTTGTTACCCTCTCTTTCCACTACAATTGACCAAATGATCTAAAAGAATAGTTGAGCAATCATTATAAAAATGTACTCAGTTTCAGGCCTGGCAAGATGTAGATGACATCACCACTGCATCCTGTGCAGTGAATATGCTATTTTTAAACACTGAGCGTTTTACTTCAGAAGACATTAATTGACGAACTGGAGTGGCGTGGGTTAATGTGCTGTAATGTACTCTCATTCTGACGGCACCCATTCACTGCAGAACATCCATTAGTAAACAAGTGATGTAATGTTACATTTCTCCAACTCTTTTCTGACAAAGTAAAACATTCAGGGCATTTCAGATGGCCCGAGGGTGAGTAAATTGTATTTTTTGAATTAGCTACTCCTTTAATTTTATCCCAAGATTACTTCTGCAAAAGATAACTAACATAAGATTTACTTTTAAGCAATATTTTATTGTATTTTGTGAGTTTTATTACAAAACATCAGGCCATACTGGTAATGCTGTACAACAATATATTTCTTTAATGTGCTTTATGAAGCACATACACCTCATTAATTTTTCAGAATAGCTAGTCTATTTAGCAGATTAACCACATTCGGTTTCTATTCCCAAATGTTAAAATGATCCTGTATTCAATTAAGTGCCCAGCATAGTGCGGTCAACGACAGTCACCAGATCCCATATTTACCCCTCATAGGTGTCTTGGGATACTGTTTCCTGACAGACGTTTAAACATGAAACCATGTATGGCCTGCTAAATGTAACTTAATACTAATAATGAAGTTGCTTACCCTATTGGCTCATCACCGTAACCCACTCGTACCTTGACCAGGCCCGAGGTCTGATGGTGTCTGTGCTTGTCTCCTAATAAGCGCCTTTGATTAAAGACTCAGTGTGTGTTTTTATGAAGTGGTTGTGGGGGGAGATAACTCCCTTTGTGCTTTCCAGCTGGACAATTTGAAACCATACTACAGCTGGCCAACTGCAGACCTAAATGAGAACAAGACACATGCCAACTGTAATTGATACAGGGCAGAACTTAAGTCTCAGGTTCTCCCTTAATGAATTTCCATGCTTTTGAAAGTAGTTTGTTATGTTTATGCTTTGTAATGTCTATGTAAAATATATTTCTTGTTTACTTTTTTAATTAAATTCATTTTTTTTGTATTTGTTTTATTTACTCAATATTTCCACTGCTTTAGAACTAATGTCAATGCACAGAAAGTTCTTTGACATTAGTTGGTTTTCATTTCAGTTGGTTCAGCAGGTGCAGTAGGCATTCTTTAATATTAATTTCAAAAGTGTAGGGGTAATACTATTTTAAATGTAATGTTGCATGTAAATATTTCAATATCTAGACAGTCACATAGCACAAATAAAGTGGTAGCTTTCAAAAACAGTGGTGTTGTTACCAATAAAGTAGCCAAAACAGTCGAGCAATTCTTCAATATGAAGAATATGTGTCAGGTTTTGACCTGAATGATTAAAACAAATGATAACGCGTCTCGTGGGTTATTCGGCGTTAGTATATATGAGCGTGTGACTGCAATTGCTGCGATTCAAAGCAATTGAGCAATATCTCTTGACACCACCAATAACACACGCACTCAGCTGCAGAGAAGGCGGGTGGAGAGAGAGCGAGAGAGAGAGAGAGAGACTGAGACTGTATGTGAGAGAGACTGAGCGCAGTATTTGTGCGGACTCGAGGCGCGGAGACATTCGGTACCGTGAGAGAAAACCAAATACGAATTCCACTGAAGCGGTCAGGGATCTCCAGACGCGAAATCCGCATCAGCATCTAGTCGTGCGACAGGAGCGCGTTTCCTTCAGACCTGCTGCGGTAGAGTCGATTAATCTTCATTTATGGTCCAGCATCTTCGCAGAGACTGATTTATATACGCATATGCATTATTAAGATATGCCTGCTGCTGTTTTCATCTTTTGCGTCTGCTTATTCGTCTAATTAACTCGTCGATCAAGGCTTCGTTGACAGTGGCAATGGTAGTAGTAGTACACATATAGCCTTATCGAGCTGAAGGACTGCAGTGGAGGACGGGTTTCCCTGGGATACGTTTGGCTTTTTTTTTTTCTTAGCGTAGTAAGGACTCGATCAGCATCCACTTGTGTAACGGGAACACTGAACATGGCCGTGTTTTATTCTTGACACCTTAACACAAGCGGAGAAGAATTTCTTCAAGCGTTTTCCAAACCGCGCTGGGATCCAGCATTATCCAGCTATGATGTAGACGCTCACGTCCATACGGTCATCATCAGTGTTCATTATTGAGTATTAATTAGGATCAACCCAGGGCCTTCTAGCGATTTCTGTCATCAAAATGCCGGCTGGAATGAAGCCTCTTGAAAAATTCTTGAAGAAACAGACCAATGCACTCACTCGGGCGGGTGGTTTTGGGGAGAAGGCCACCGGCACCGGGGCATCCAGGCGGCGGGCCAGCCTGTCCCGTGTGGTGCCGTTCTTCAGGGAGACGTCTCCCGAGAGCGGCCCGGCGAGGGAGGTGTTCAGCCCCGAGACCGAAGAAGCGCCGTGCTGGCCCTCCGCCACTGCGGACATCAGGAGTCCGTCTCTGTCCAGCGACGAGCAGAGCTCTGAGGCGAGTCTGGACACGAACTGGACCCCGCTGCCGGCGGACACCGCGGACAACCTGGCGCTGGCGCTGCTGGACAGCGTGGCGGGAAAGCGGTACGCCACCTGCACAGGTGAGACGAGTCCACTGATCATGCTCCACTTACAGCTCTTCTCTGGCGGGTCTTTGATAAACATTTGCTGTAGAATATTTCCACATCGTTTCTTTGCGTTGCTGTGGCGCACTGTGGTGGGTACAATCGTAATCGTTATAATGCAAGGCCTGGTTGTCGCGATTATATTATTGTGCACTTCAAATTTACTTTCTCTTCATTTTAATACTCACGCGATGTCGCAAATATTTAGTTCGCAGATTGCACGAATGTGGTAATTCAGCGCATATATAGATGAATGTACTGCATGGTTATTTCATCAGTGTTATGTTGATATAATGTAGTCCCAATTTCAGTTGGATTAAAGTGTATGCCTAAAAGAATCTGTAACCCCCAGTTTCACAGACAAGCCTTAAAGCTAGTCCCAGACTAAATTGCATGTTTGAGCTGTCTCAGATAAAAAAAAATCTTGCTCTGACATATCTTAAAACATGTCAGTGTCATTGTTCTGTGTTAAGATGCACACCTGTAATATTTTCTTATAAGGTGTTTTTGTGAAAGTTGCTTTAATATCCTAATTTAACTAATGCCTAGTCCTGGCTTAAGCTAAGCCTAAATGTTTTAAAATTCTACCTAGGGGCCATATTTGTTTAGGAAGCCTTATAGAAACATAGCTATGTAATACTACCACTGTAGGATTCCAAGTTTGATATTTATTAGTAACTTTTTCATAAGATGTGTTTGTATGTTTACAAAGGAAGTGACGTAAACAAATACTTAGCATATCGATATCAGTTTTTTGTGGAGATTTGCTGGATAAAATTTCACAGTCATGACTAAGCTAGTTGCTTAGTAACTTTTGAACAAGATTTTGTTACGTCTTGTAATTTGTCATGCCACAAAATGTTTTTAAGATATTAAAAAGAAAAAGTAAAAAACAAACAAAAATACTAAAAGTTAAAAACCGTTTCACTTAATAAAAATTGACAAGAAAGGGGGCAAAACATTTTACTTAGTAAATTATCTTAAATATAACAAGAAAAAAAATGCAAAGCATTAATTCTATTTAAATCTACTTGATTAAAGTGTGAAAGGTGGGTGTGTTGAATCAGAATGGAACCAGATCTTAAAGTTAGAATAAATATAACCAAACTGACTCCCTTAAATTTTCTCGGCTTACAGCCACATTTTCGGAAATAAAACCTGTGCAGAGTAAACAGACTCATATTTGACAACTAGTTGTCTGTTATGTAATATAATGTGATGGCACTTCTGTTATTTACTTCAGTCACCATCCCTATGGTTACTGATGTTAGTCACTGCTATTCCAAAAATAAGTAGTCCACACAGGCAGTATTTGGGCCATATGAACGACACAGTTTAAGTTTCACTTCATCTTATTGTAGCCTTGATTATGATCTTTAAATGCATTTCATAGCATCTTTATTTCACAGAAATGTGTCTCAACGGTGGACAACTGTATTCTAGACAGGCAGTCAAGGCTAGTCGTAAACCTTGAGTTTCATTGAGCACTGACAACATTGAAAAGGTCACATCGAAAGGTCACAAATAGTGATGTCATAAAACAAAGTGCTTTCACATTTGTCAATAACAGACCCAATCACTAAATGAGGAAGTGGCTGGGGAATATCTTCAAGCAGGGCGGTGCTAGGGTATTTCCTTGGCTATGGTAAAGCTTATGTCAAGAGAAAGCAAAAATATTTAACGTTTCCATGGTGTTGTCCTTTGTGTCTTTCCTCAAATTGGTGTTATGGGTGTTTCGTGAACCGTCGAGCCGCTGCCGCCCACACCTGACACCCACAAACAGCACTGAGCACCTGTATGCAGAAAACACCAGGAACGAATCAATTCCTGTGCTAAGTGAGGGGATTTCTATTGTAGTGTCAGACAAAGGACGCTTTACAGGGAAATGACAAACGGTGATGTGTTGTGATGGGAATGGGGTGTCTTTAACAAGCACATGCATGTTACCTGTTCCTGTAAGTCCCAGGACTTTTATGCTGTGAAGAATGGCTCTCCCACACATTCATTGGCAGCGATGCTTTGCAGCCACAGTGCAGCAGTTCACACTGCACATGTGCATTAGACTGTTTTTGTGAAGTAACCATGGAAACTGGAGGGATTTCGACAGTATGCTGGTGCATAAAGAGAGAATTATGCTTGATGTGAAATTGATGGCCAGACGGTCCACTTGCCTTGGTTCAATGCCTTATTAGCATACGTGGTTGATAATAAAATGTCCTCTTATTATTATTATTATTATTATAGACAAAGTAAATGATCATGACGGATAGTTTAGCTGTTTATTTTTTTCTTTCATCAGAAATGTCATCAGAAACTTTTATACCTGTGTGAATAGTATAACGGTGAGTTTATGCATACATCAAGCTAAATTGAGGCATTTGAAGGACATGCAATTTGAAGTCTTTAGTTGGAGTTTTACATCAAAACTGAATGTCTTTAATTTGTCAAAGTGGCTTGAAATGCTACATAATTGTATCAGAATCAAAATGGTCCATTATTTGTTTTCTAAGCGCATTCTATGTGGGCCCTTGGTTACCTATAAAGTGATGCCTCGACCTGAAATGTCATTCACTTTGGAGACTTGACAGCTGATGTCTCTCTTCATCTGTTGGGGGCAATTTTACGCAATTTATCTTGAACCTCTGCTCTATATCAGAGAGATTTCAAATTTATGTCACTGAGACATTTGGCCTCAATTTTACTTTTTTTTTTTATGTGAAGGGGGATGCCTTGCCTCTAGATAAAACTGACATCTTCTCTGCAGTTTGTCACGATCGAGGCCCGGGAAATTTGGAAAAAGTGCCACTAATCCTGGATTAGCCAGCAATGGGGCTTGCAATTTGTCTCATCTAGCATTGTTGTCTGTGGAGTGACTGTGGATTACGGACTGAGGGAAGTCCACTGATCCAGGGTCAAGAGGTAACGCACTGAAATAAGACACCCCCTGCATATCAGTCCTGATGCACAGTCAATTCATCAACGTGGAGACAAACAGCCCAGCTGATGGTCTTTGTAGATGCTTCTACATTTTGGAAGATAAAATGACTTTACATGATTTTTGCAGTATAAAGAGCCATTTGTGCAATAGACAGATTACATTGATGTCAAAGGTTCTTTCTGGGACCATCAATACCAATTAAGAATATATGCTTTTATTGCCTGTATATCTTTTGTATGTGGAATCTAGGATTCTCAGGAACCTGATGTAGTGCTATTTCAAGACAACACACCTACAAAATAGCTTTATCTCTGGAATGTGCACGGACACCTCATGAGTGTGTAATGGAGTGATTTGGTAGGGCTCATTGAACCAAGATTAGCAAGTTGATCATTACATAACTTTGTTTACCTTTAGCCCTTCCAGTTGTGAGCCGGAGGCAACAACAGTTCTGTTGGCTGGCGTGTCAGAACAAAGTTCCAGTGGGCAGGGCAAGAACAGTATAATGGCTATGTGATTCGTTAGTGGTGGTAGTTGCCAATTTGGGGAAATTTTCTTCCACTTTTACATGCCGAGGAGAGTGGTTTGTACTTTCAGGTTTTAATGTTTTGCTGTCGACAAAAATGTCCTGTTGCGATAATGGTTTTGTTTATTAAAAGGCTTGGAATGATAGCATGTTGCCCTGCTGGTAGATGGTGTAACTACACCATTTGGCTGCAATGTACACTCTTAAAAATAAAGCTTCCAACAGGGTGTTTTTGCAGTGATGCCATAGAAGAACCATCTATGGTACCAAAAAAATAATACTTTCAGTGAACAGTTCCTAACAGAACCTTTATTTTTAAGCATGTACATTGCCTTTTCAACTATTTAGATGATTAACTGAATTTCGTTGTAAGCTGTATTAATAAGTCTGCATTAAAAAGAACCGGTTCATTTGAGTCATACATTTGATCATCAGACTGCACGGTTTGCTCTGTGTTTTTGATTGACTAAAAATAATCGACTCAAGTGAATCACTCATTAAGGACAACTTGTGCTCTATATCACTCCTGATGCACAGTCAGTTCATCAGCAAACAACACAACCATTGACCGAATGACCAGTTGTAACCTTTGTAGATGCTTCTACATTGTGGATCAGTGAAAATGTGAATTTAATGACTGAAATATTCAAACCCTATGTACTTCTGTTCCATATGCCATAGAAGAACCATTTTGGAGTCCCCAGAGAACCATTTAGTGAAGAGGCCTGGTTCGTAAAAGAAACAATAAGCTGTAAGAGTTAGATATAAATTTGCTAAAATGAACTGGTTCATTTGAATCAAAAGTTTGCTCTAAAAATGCTGGGTAAATATGAACAAACCCAGCATAGTCAAAACAACCCAATCGCTGGGATGTATTTAACCCAGAACTTTTTAGAGTGTATTTGCTTGAGATTTATTAAAACAATTAAGTTGCATTGATTGTGTTGTCTGTGATTTTACATCACTGTACCGCACAAGTGGAATAATGCATGTGTGAAAACCACGAACGAAGCCAAAGGTCGTTCTGCATTTCTTTAAATAATGAATGAAACCCATTCTCGGATCCTGCCATACTCTTAAAAGCCTTTCCCATCTAAAGATCGTTGGTAATGAAGCTTTGGTTCTTGTGTGCGTTCTTGTGGTGTCGATCAGCATTTTCATGATGTCATTTTCCTGTGGTTCGACGCTGATGGCATTTGCAGCTCATGAAGATTGGCTCAAAACGTTCTGTAGTCACATGCACAAAGATTTCGTCAGGTATTATTGTATCTGATTTGCTGTTCATCAAAAGGCATACAAAGGTGTAGGTAGTCTCTGGCCTGAGGTCTGGTTGTATAAGGACCACCCCACTCTCCATGTGCTGCTTTCCTGTGGGCCGAAACTATCCTGAGGGTGTTTTAAAGAATCTTCAGCAAGAGTGGAGAAAGAAATAAATGCATGGAGGAAGAGAGAAACAGAGAGAGAAGTGCAGTCGGAGAGAGAGTGTATTTGTGTAGGAGGAATGCTGGCATTTTTTTTTTTCTTTTGAAAGGAGTGAGGGATTAGAGTGGAATGGCTGCCCACTCACTGGCCTCCCTTTGCAAGGCTTTACATAACATCATGAGGAAAAGCGAGATATCTCGCTCTCGTTCTGTGTCTATCACCATCTCGCCCCCCTTCTTCTTGATCCTTAATGGTTGGCCCACTCATTTTGTGCGTATCCACGCACCTGGGCAGCGCTCCGCTGAAGAGCAGCTACTGTGTCCACCTTGACTTTGCGCTGTTTAAATATGTTTATTTTGATGTATGTTAATGCTGCAGGACTGATGTATTTGTGGAGGGGGTGGTAGTTTACAGTAGGGCATTTTCTAGTGCTTGTTATATTGTGTGACTCGTTTGAACTGTTCCTGCATAGGGGACTTAGACAACTTTTGTGGCAACTCAGCGCTCACTAAGCAAACAGTGCTCACAGTTGATTCCAGTACAGGAATATGTCCCCAAGTTTAGTTTGTATTGAACCTTTTAATCAATATTTTACAGTGCTGCACGAAAAATATATTTATGATTTACCATCTTGCATGTATTTTTTCCTGAGCATCAGCACAGTGCATTCTGGGATTGCCGTTGAATGTGCCATTAGTGCTGTCTCAGAATTTAGTGGAGAAATGTTTTTTTTCCAAATAAATGTTTTTGGATGCTATTTTCTCCATGCTATGAAAAGGATATTAGTGTGAGCACGTTGGGTCCCGCTAGTCCTCTTAGCAGAAATGCTTCTGTGTGAAGGAGCCTCTCTCAGTCTCAGCACCTGTTCACATGGCAACTGGCGCCTTCGGAGGAGGTGGAGGTGTAGAAAGATGAGGTAAATAGAAGTAGCGAGAACAGAGAGAGAAGTGGAAAGCGAGTGCTAGAATCAAGCAATGTCTTTTAATGCATGTTATGAGGTTTTTGAATTGAAAATTTAAAATAGTTTAAAATGTTTTTGTTATTTATGTATTAGTTCTGTCAAATGATTAATTGTGATTAATCGCATCCAAAATAAACTTTTTTTTTTTACACAATATATGTGTGTACTGTGCATATTTATCAGGTGTATATATAAATACAAACACGTGTATGTATACATTTAAGAAAAATATGTTATATATATTTATTTATTAAATATATTTAGATATAATTTGAAATATAAATAAATAATTGTATATACATGTAAGTATTTTTAAATATATACTGTATGTGTGTGTGTATTTATATATACATTAGGGTTGGGTCGATAGACGCTGCCATACCGATAGACATCACGATGCTGAGCCGCCGCAGCAGCAGGAACCAACTTGTGAAAAACACGCTTAATTTATGGAGGCAAATCCATGGCATTAATAAGAGAGCACACAACTGATGCTGGCGAGCGTGGTAAATCATTTCCCCGAGAGGAAAACAGACGTACATGCGAAGAAACGGGGCCCGCAAGCTCATTTCAATCTCTCGCGCTCGCTTGATATCCGCGCGCAATTCAAGCACTCGCGCGCGATCATTTCTCATCAGCTCGCGCGAACACTGTTGTTTTTAGGTGTGCGAGCTCATGCTTCGCAGACTGATCGGCGAGATTAGCCGAAAGCAGTCGGGGAGGAGCTGAAAACGGAGCCGTCAAGTCGGATACGTTTGGGATCTCGTTGCTTCTTCAAACATGGCAGATCACGTGGCGTTTGTCTACTTTATGGCAGATGAACTGGAAGCTATAGAAATACCTTTTTTGTTGGAAGAAATGCAGCACATGCAAGTGAAGCAGCAACTACAGGCAAAAGATCGTAAACTCTTTACGAAATGCCATGCTAATTGTTTATGCAATTATATGGATTGAAGCACGAAACACTCGTGATCATCGTCATGTGGTGAATGTGGCCAATCATGAGAAGCTGTGAGGTCATCACAGCCTGGTGCAGTCGCTCCTGAAATGCTGCGCTGGCTGAGCAAGCCGGCTGTTCTCGAAACGCTCTCGCGTTACTTTGATGCCTCACGTGGCGTCGGTGCCGGTTCAAGTCGGACAAAATATCTAACCGGCATGCACTACTTCAAGTCAGCCGCCAATCAGTCTGCACAGCGCCGCATGAAGTCGAATGCACCTTTTGTCAGTCGTGGGGCGGGGCTTGCTGTTTTAGTTACTACTAACCACCCACCCAACCGGCGATTCCATCGTGATGTTTCACATTACACATTGTACGATGCCAAATTGGTCGACATCAGCCAACCCTAATATACATAATAAATCTACACAGCTCATATACAGATATTAGGTCTACAAAACTTTTCTTTTGGATGCGATTACTCATGATTATTCATGAGTCATCAAGGCGGCATTTATTTGATAAAAAAAATATAGTAAAAATAGTAATATAAAGATGAAATATGTCAAATATTTTTACAATTTATAATAAAACTAATTTCTGTTTGAATCTATTTTAAAATGTAATTTATTCCTGTGTCTCCAGTGTTACATGATCCTTCAGAAATCTAATATGCAAATTTGTTGCTCAAGAAACACTTATTATTATTGTTATTGTCATTTTTTCAGGATGAATAGAAGACTTTTTAAAGAATACACACACACACATATATATATATATATATATATATATATATATATTACTGTCACTCTTGATTCGTTTAATGTAACCATCGATGTGTGTGTGAATGTTCAATCCGAACCTAAGGAAAGTGCACAAGCGGTCCACCGTTGCTATGGTTACCTTGTCAGATGAACGCTTTTTCGGGTTGTGAGTGTCTATTTACAGCAAGGTGAAAATTCGTACTTTGACTTTGCGATCACTTTTGTGGTTATTGCCATTTGAAAACCCTGGTGACGTGCATATATTCAAAACAAATACTCTTTTTCTTTTGACCTTCTTATGGGTGGTTCATGTCTTGTGTGAGCATCATATTCCCTTTACAAACCCTCCATAATTCACTCTCTGATGTTAGTGCAGAATATCACACTCCAGCTACATTGAAAGCGATTATAAGGCGCTACTTCTGATCTCTCTCTCTCTCTCTCTTTCTCTCTCTCCGCTCTTTTCATTCTGCATTACAAAAACAGCATTGCAGTCAGTGCGAGTCAGAGGCTGAATCAAACCATAGCAAATGCACCACGTGACGCCCCTTTGAAGTGACAGCAGAGGTTGCTCTTTTTCACCACGCAGTTTGCACACTCAAACACACACGTGCACACACGCACACACACAGATGGCCTCGAGCTCCCGGATCAGTGGCTTGACCGACAGCCCCTAATAACAGCCTGAAAACAGCCTCCTGCTTGCTGGAGAGAAGGATGTGATTAGCACACAGTGATCACTCCCACCAAGAAGCAGTCGCACATGGAAAGCCTCCTTTCCGAAGCAGCTTACCAGAGAAGATACAGACCCTTCGAGCAGCTTCGCAGGCTTCTAGATCACAGGCATAAACAGTAATGCAGAAAGCAATGAGCGTAGGGAGGAGTAATATCAATCACTGCATACTACACTGGCGATGAAGTTCATTTGTTTAGTTCTTTCACTCTAGTGGTGGTGGGCGACGATTATATACAGGACCGTTTAGAAACACAGCCATAGAGGAGCTTTTAGCTTTGACGATGGTCTTAATCAAACATGTGTTAAATGCTATTTTGAAGTATTGGGGCCGTTCTCGCTGTGACGATAGGCCGGGTGTATGATCTTTCTTCGCCTGCAGGATGAAGAGCCATGGGAGGCAGAAAGTGACATAGTTTGTGCGTATCCAGTGTTTTACAAACACAGGCTGGCTTGAGGATATTTGCTGTGTATATGGCACTGAGGCGTGTGATAACCTTTTAAAAACAACAGCACTTGACATTTTACCCAATCCTCTTTCTTTGTAAATGGTTTTATTGTTCATGACTCATCAGTGAACATTATAGGTTAGTTTTAGTATCTTTATCTTTGTCACTGAAAAAACTTTCTGCAGCATAAAATATATATGGATGTATTTATCTACTTAAAAATATAGGAAACACAAACAAACTACTGACAGTTATATTGTGAAATATTATTACAATTAAAAAAAAGTTGTATTCCTGTGACGCAAAGCTGAATTTTCACATTATCCATTGTTTGTTCAAGATTGTTTTCTGAATATAAAAGTATATAAAAGATCAAAGTTTATTTGAAATGGTAAACGTTTGCAAAATGAAAGGTGTACTCAACCCGAAAATGACCATTTTGTCATTAACCCTTTATTAAGGGTACCTTTTGAATGGAATACATATGTTAGAGTCTGCCATTTTTGCAGAAATTGTGTGATAAAACTAAACACATTTGTCTTCAATAAATGCTGCAAGAAAATTATGAGTAACGCTTTGAGTAACGGCAGCATCAACTCTCTACCTCCAGCGTTAACCCATAATTTGAGAGCTCGGTTCACCGGTTGAGCACATGGTAAAGGCAAACAAAATGAATCCATTCCCTCTGCTGTGGGTTTGGGTTTGTTTGCATGGGTGTTCACTGATATTCTTGTTGAGATCTATTGTGTCGCGCTTTCATGTGGGCACATCTTGGACTGATGTTGTTGAGCTATTCGAACTGCACCTCTCTCATTTTTATCTTATGTAATAGAGGTTTCAAATCGTTTCTCCCGGCTGACCAGAGAGCAGACTTTAAAAATGCTTTTTGTGAGTCCTGATCTAGGAACAATCTCTCCTGGGGCCAGTTTGAACTGGGTTAGACCTAAAAAAAAGTGGCATGCTTCTAAATTCAGTAAGCTCTGTTTTAGTTTACAGGCCGTAAGGTGTTTTTGTGTGTGTGTGTGTGCAAGGCTGGTGGCTTGACATGGTCTCTTTCTTGCTTTTGCGCATGTATTTTCATTTGCACCTGCTTTCTTCTTTCCAAACTGTATGGGAACTTTTCACCACAAGCATTCATTTCAAAGGATTGTTTCAGGAATAGCGGCGGTCCTCCAGCGGCGCTTGTGTTTTTACTTATAGTTGGCAGCCCTCCAGAGGAGATTTGCATGTGAATGATGGTGTTTTGTGTTACGTGCCAAAGAAAAGATGGGAGTTGAAGGGTGAAATGCCTCCCAGAATGGACGGATTTTGTGCAGGGGGGGTCGAGATAAAGCAGATACACAGAGCGAGTGCATACAGCCTCAGAGAATGAGCAGAGACCTTCAAAACACACACGAATGCGCACACACAGTGCGTCATGCCAAAAGGCACCAACGTGAGCGAGGCAGAGATGAAGAAAAGACGGCGTGAGGAAGAGAAAGGAGAGCATGCGTGGGATGTGGGGGGTTTAGATATGATAAGGCCTCCATGGTAACGGAATGTCTATCGTGGTTTATGTAATGCCACCCTGGTCTTCTTCATTACGCTCTCCTGAAATCCCAATCGCACATCTCCTGCTGATTGCAATCTACATTGACCACATCCATGCAGCTGGGATGCTCAGTCCCGTTTATTGAGTGTGAACCCCTTTGTTTCCATAACCTGGAGGCGTCCCAGTGTCTAAAACATATTTATATATATAAAAATTAAATCACTCAAGTGATGCTGTTTTATCAGATTGGAAGGAGTTCTTGGTTGCGTTTTACTTAAAGGTGCCATAGAATGCATTGAGAGAATATTTTAAATTGTTCTGTGATATGTACATAGACGGTATGTAGCTTAGGTAAGGGGAAAAATACCCAGAAACGGTTTTACAGGTCCATTTACAACCCTAGAATTTGACCCT
>JAUMHQ010000048.1:16636443-16652622 GCA_032361165.1 Enteromius paludinosus
AACAGCTTCCTCAATCAAAGGGCTTGAGATGAATACTATTCTGCTATCTAGACAATTTCAATTCACTTCAGTCAGTAAAGCCATTTTTTCCAAACCACGATCCTTCACCAAATAAAAAATCTACATAAAAACACTACCTTCATTAAGGTAAATTACATTTAGTTGCACCTTGAACAAATCAGGACCTTCAGGCACATTTGAAAATTACAAGCTGCATGTAAGTGGGTCTGTGATAAAACAACCTCTCACACATTTTCAAGCAAGGAAGTCAACTTTGACAACAGGAAGCTGTTGATTATGATCACAGCTTCACCAAGCAGGGTAAAACACTACATACAGTAGTACTTTAAAATTGGCACTGCTTGCTGACAGTGGCAAAAAACACACACGAATACAACAGCATTTAACACCCTTACAGAGTTCAACTATTGTGTAAACTTAAATTCTTGTTCCTCATTTCAAGTAACAGTTGCCCAAATATTGGAGGAAATAATGACAAAAGTATAATTTTCAATTTAATTACTAGCAGTAGAAGTAACCTTTATCTAACCAAGGGAAAAACATGGAGCTAAAATGGAGCTAAATTATGGCATTAAAATCTATCCATGGCTAAAACACCCACTTGGGTGCTATCGTTCCTGAGTTTGATTAAAGGTAATCCAATCAATCAACCAAACAACTGATCAATCAATAAATAAGGGTCTGCATGTCAGCTCAAGTATAACTTTTGCCCAAAACACTCTAAAGCATAAATGTCAAGCAAGTATCCACTAAAAACCCCCCAAAACATCTAATCATCATTAAAATACAAACATCTATTTATCCATCAGCCCCAGAGCGAGTCTACAGCTCTCACCCTTGCTCATCTATTACAGGGTTGAAAGGTCACTCACCATTATTTAAGGGGAAAATGTGACAATAGGCGCCTCTGCAGTAAATTTAATTACATTTTTCCATTTAGAGGTCATGTGTGAACAGGACTTGTTGAAATGAGTTTGGCTTAGGGAGTGTGTCTGACTAACAGTCTTTTATTGGTGCAAAGTGTAAAGCAAACGCAGTTTTACACATTGTCTATGCCAGGCGTGGATGATGGGAATGGGATGCAACATGACTAAAGTTAGTATAAACACTTCACTGGAAGTGGTGTCAAATCTTAGACAGTAAACTGATGCCTTGTACTACTTATGATTTATTTATACAATGGAAAAATGATTTGCAATGATTGTCTTTACATGCTGCAACGTAAAAAAAAAAAAAAACTACTTAAGACTACTAGACAATTATTTGTGTAAAGCATGGAAAGTTGTTGCTTTTTGTAGAAAACATGCTGCACCTTTACCTGATGTTTTTTCCCCCCTAGCAATTATACAGCACTTTAACAGTTTCCATGTGTGAAAGAGGCTTCATGGATGCGTCTAGAGCTCTGCAGCGCAGTCAGGTTAAGTGAAGCAAAGACTATTCATGGTAAACAAGCACAAAACGCTCATGGCCGTGGAGCTTTTGCACCCAGTTATCTAATTTAAACATAAGCTCAACAAGAGGCAGCTTCAGAGGGCAAGATCTTCTTGCTTATGTCTTCTAGCAAAATATATATTATGCAGATTATTCTTATGCAGAATAACTTCAACGAAACAAAGCAAAACGGAACCACAGCTCTCAAATTATGTAATATGCAGCACAACATTACTGTTAATGCTGTCCAAATGCTTGGGCTTGATAAGGGTTTTTATTTTTAATTTTTAATTAATTAATTTAAAGTTCCCTAGCCAAGGCTGCATTTAATCAAAAATTCCGTAAAAACATTAACATTGTGAAATTTTATGAAAATGTAAATCTGAACACATTTTAAAATAGAATTTATTGTTTCTGTCATTAGTCCAGTCTTCATTTATTATTTTACTTATTATGGTCAATGTTGAGATCAGATGCCACTGCTTACTATTTTTTGTAGAAACTGATACATTTTGTAAATTCTTTGACTAATAAAAATGAGCTGAAGCTGAAATCTTAAGTCTTTACTGTCACTTTGAACAATTTAATGTGTCCTTGCTAAAAATCAGTATTCATTTCTGTCAAACAAATCGAACTGACCTCAAACTTCTGTATTAAAATCAGTGAAACAAAGGATTATATAGATTACAGATTATATACGCACTCCTCTAAACTCACAAGACATGCTGCTAATCCTTAAGAACCTGTTGGTTTAATCCCATCAAGCGGCTGTGACTCCTGAGGACATCTGACCTCTGCTTGACTCGCTGCTGTTTGTTTTGTGACTGAGGCATTATGGGTGAATTGACATGGCAGCTAAAAGTAAGTTTGTTTAAATGGACTAAACATCTTAAATCAGACTAAAGTTTGCTTTAAAAGCTTTTAAATGCATGTAAACAAACTTGGCGTACTTGTAGCGTAATGGGCTCCGATGATGTACAGACCTTAGGTTTTCAAACCTTTAATGCGATTTTGTGCATAGTTGAAATTTGCATCTTTGGATGGAAACGCAGCTAGGGTCAACAGGCTTACTAGATCAAGGCATGGTCTTGCTTCCATTTATACTACCTTAATATTGATCTATGGGACGAACAGCTGTTCAAGCATTTTCCAGCACAAACACGCACAAATGTAAGTAATTGTATTAGAGTCTCTCGACATCAGGACTTGCTATTCAGAGCACTGGAATGCAGTCTCTCGGGACTGAATGACTAAAGCCTTTGTGATTAACGCAACAACATGTTTTAATGGCTTGTGCATCAGTAACTCTAGCCAGTCTGTTTTGGGAACATTACTGAACATCCAGACAAGATTTAAAGGGATAGCCCATCTTAAAATTAAAATTTTGCTATAATTTACTATAAGTATAAGTATAAGCTAATAAAGCAACTATTATAAAGTCTGGGGATGGAAATATCATTTATCTGGAAGCCTCTAATGCTCACCAAGGCTGCATTTATTTGACAAATGCTATTACAATTTAAACTGACAGTTCTCTATTTTACTATATTTTAAATCTATTTTTTTCCTGTGATGGCAAAGCTGAATTTTCAGCATCATTGCAGTGACACATGATCCATGTGTAATATGCTGAATTGTTGCATATGAAACATGCATTATTATTATTATTATCAATGATTACAATATTTGTGCTGCTTAATATATTTATGGAAACTATGAAACTATTAGACGTTTAAAAAGAACAGCATGTATTTGAAACTGAAACTAACAACGTGGCATGCATCTTTAATGTGATCCTTGCTGCATCAAACATTCTGACCTGATGTAATGAAAGTGGATAGGGACTATAGACTATAAAATGACAAAAAACATAACATAGGTATAACATAAATTATACTGTAACCACAATGTTCAACTGTTTTTGGTTTCCACAGAAGAAAGTCATACGGGTTTAGGACACCATGAGGGTGAGTAAATGATGACTATTTTTATTTGGTGAACTTCCCCTTCACCTACTGACAGCAGTCAAAGCTGGGGCTGAATCTGCAGTGGTGCTGTCGAGATGGGATCACAATAAATGGGTTTATTAAGAAAACAGAGATGGAAAAGCAGCCTGCCTGCCTCCCTTCGCTGCAGTGTTCAGGGAAGCCCATCCAAGGATCTATTATCAGAGCAAAAAAAGGTGGCAGAGAGGTGCTCAGAGTCTGATCAGTATTGTTGAAACATTTAGAGAAACATGACCAGTAGATTCGAGATCATGCATAAATAATGTGGAAGCCGAACCCAGCCCTGCAACCACCGATTTGGAGTGTTAATCGCAGTGTAAAGAAAGGAAACACTAGGGCAGAGACCTATGAAGTCAACAGGCAAGATATAGTGTTTCTTAAAGGGACAGTACACCCAAAAATGAAAATTCCATAATATTTTACTCACCCTCAAGTTTTCCAAATGGAAGTTTCTTTCATTCATTTGGTACAAAATACGATATTTTGAAAAACTGTGGTGACCAATCTGCTGACGTTAGCCATAGGCTTGCATTGTATAAAAAAAAAAAGTTAAAAAAAGGTGAATGGCTACTGTCAGCTGTTTGGTTCCTAAAATTCTTCAAAAATATATGCTCCTTGCCATCAACTACTACATACTTCTGTCAAAGAGCCTAATGTGTGCATATAGAAATGCAAAATATTTTTGCTGCTTTTTAAAGGGGTAGTTCACCCAATAATGAAACTCATTAATGAATGTGATTAGCTACTAACCCTGGTGTTGTTCCAAACCAAGATCTTTGTTTATCTAATGAATTTGTTTAATTAATGAAATATGAGAGCTTTCTGACCTTGCATAGACAACACAATACCACTTTCAAGACCCATAAAGGTAGTAGGATAGCTCCGAGAATACTTTTTGTGTGCAAAAAAACCCTAAATAATCACTTTACAACTTTATTCAACAATTCCTTCTCTTGTCTTTCAGTCTTTGACACGTTCATGAGAGTAACACGACACACATCAAAGAATTGCATATTGCTACCTGTATATTTTACAAACTATAGACGTATATTTCTTTAAGTGATCTAATCTAAATATACAATCTACTTGCAAAATCATCTTTGAATTTTAAAAAACTGTATGGTTTCTCCATTAAACATGGCTAGTACTCTATAGATGACGCAAAACTATCACATGCACAAAAACAATAACATCAAAAAAATAAACTATGATGAACTCCAAACCATGATGACAGCTGTGCTCCAGCTTATGGGGTGTACTGTACTTCCTTGTCTAGTTCACGTATGCAATGAACAGTTTCATGCATCAGAACTAAATGCCCAAGGATCTTGTTTAAAAATAAAAATGAAGAAATATCTCATCAGCCAATACATTACAGCTTTTGCAGCCTAGCTTTATTAAATACGTTTTCATAGATTCTATGACCACTTTAAAAAATAAAAGTTAGGCTGGAAAACATGCCTATCAGACCCTGCTGCTTTCAACATCTCAACAAGTTCTGTAAGCAAAGGCTGAAGAGTTTCAATTAGGGCTGCACAATTAATCCAAATTGCTTTAAAATCGTGGTATGTTAAGAAATTAAATAAAAACAATATAAGGGACAAATTGTGCAGCCATGCAAAGAGGCACATCAAACCATGAGCTTTTTTTTTATTCCATTTTATATCAACTTTTTAGCAGAAAAATCACAACTAGATTTTTTCCAACAACTGACACTGATCTGAATGGGAATGGCTTCCTCCAGGTATTATAGACCTGTTTGGACGGCACATGTCCGAGAGCCAAATAGAGAGAATGTTAAAGGAAAAAAACTGAGTGAGATAATGTGAGATGAAGAAGTAGAGAACAGAGGCTTCAGTGTGCCCCGTTTCTCTCTCTCCAGACGGCCAGCACTCCAAGAAGACTGCTATAGAGAAACGGCAGCGACAAGAAAGAACGAAAGAAATAAATGAGTGCGCTGGGTATTCCAGTGTGACCCTGGCAACCTTTCTACAACAGACTCCCTATGAGTTATCCAAGAACTGACGTTCTGCTCTCCCACACAGAGGGGAAGGAGACGCTTGCCCCGGCTGGCATTTCTTACGCAGGAACTAGAAAGTGGCTAAGAAAGCAAGAAAGACAAAGACTACTCAAAAAATGACTCTGTCCCATGCGCCTCAGCCAAAACAACATCAAAAGAATGCTGCTTCTTTCAAGTTCACGTCCTCAACGGCTAAAAACTGATACTGGTCAGCGTCTCATGCACTTGTTTTGCTGCTACATAAAAACAAAGAGACCTCAGAGAGGGACACATTCCAGGCACAAAACATCTGGGATAATTATGAGAAAATGACAGTTGAAATTTGTGTCAAACCCCGTAGTTTTGTTCTGGAGCTTCAGACACTACAGCACTCAAAAAAAACCCCACAAATGATTGGATAAGCACGTTTTTCGCTGATTAAGAGCTTGCTTAGGTGCCAAATTTTCACATTATATATTAATAAAAATATAACTGAATTTGAGAAGAAGAAAAAAAATGTATAGGGCCTTAAAATTACATTTTTGTTGAAAAGCAAAATTGTGCATGATTCAAGATTTAGCTAGAATTAGCTAGACATGTTTTTTGTTGAGGCTGATACTTTTTTGTTGTAACCATTAAAACAAAGTTTAGAACCAATTAAATGGGGGAAAAAGATTGCAGAAGAACCCATTTAAATTCACGTTAAAATATAAATGAATGAATGAATCAATATACTTTTAATTTATTTAAATACATTTTTCTTTCTGTCAACAACAAGCAAGCAAATAAATCTTGAATTTCCACATCTGAAAATCCATGTAAAACTTTATCTGCACATTGGTGATCACTTAACATATAACAATAACAAAAAAAAATAATACTCATAAATATTTAGGTTATTTAAATAAATAAGCATATTTGCATAAATCTCTTTTCTGGATTTCACTTCTGCTCTAGCTTGTGTGCAAACCCAGATTCAAGCTACTTAGATTCATGCACTGCAAATATTGCTCTTATGATAAACAGCATGTGATGCACCTCATTTGTGAGTCACTTTGCATGAAAGCTATCAGCTGAGTAGCTAAATAAATAAAGGTAAGCTGTAAGAAAACAATAACACTTTATGCCACTGTAAAGTATAAAGACTTAGACTGAGAAGATATAGCTAGTCATTCAGAATATTTTACACTTTAAAACTGTTATGCAACCTGAAACCGCTTTGGAAATACAACAAATCCATTATTTGTCATGCAATAAAGCAATACTAATGTATTTCTCATACCAAGACAATCCCACAAGTCTAAATGGGAGAGGTTTTTAAGATGGCAAAGCTGATGCAGAATGCAGAACCGTATCATAAAAAGATAAACATCACTAAATGGCTTGTAACATGTAAGGGGCAGCTGAATAATGGCTCGGAGCAAGAGATAATTTGAAAAGACATCCTACAAGACAGAAGCACCTCTGACCTCCTTTTATCCTCCCTGTCTCTCCCCGAGAGCAAAAACAACGATTACAGGCCACTGAGAAACACCAGAAATAATCAATCTGACTAGAGAGAAAATCAATGGAGGAAATGACAGCTTTTCCTCGATTTAACATCATTGTTCATCGCTTTGTTCAATACCTTTACACAAGTATTAGATATTGGCTCGAAATGATCAACATGCTGAAACTATAAAACCTCCATGACAAAGATGTTTTTGTCACATCCAGTGAAGTGCACATCTGGACATTGGCTAACCTTTCGTTCTTTAATTAAAGTCAGACTTTATTATTGGCCATTATATTTGCCAGACTGCTGTTAAACAAACATACAGTATATAAGACACAGCAGTTTAACTTTGCTAGTCTTTTTACACCAGAAAGCTTGCAGCCTAAATATAAAGTCTGGGTTTGGCCTGGAGGCATTTAGACACGCGTCAACATCATAATCAAGAAAAAAACCCAGAAAACGGTTGAGCTGTCGAAAGGATCTTAATGACCTGGTAATTAACATACTTCATAGGGTTTCCCTCCATTACTGCATATATTTGACTCTTTTTCCCACAGTGAGGACGCCTGGGGTCTGATAGTGTGCAGGACTCTAGTCTAGCGAGCCATTGACGGAGGGGATGGGCAGAGAGAGCTGTTTAACAAAATGAGGCCATACATCAATCAATAACCTCACCAAAAGCCAGACAAAGGTCCTCTATAGGATTGAAGCAGTCCACCTCATGCTTTTCCGTATTCAGCTAGCCTAATAATGTCTTTTTCAATCAATGTACATGGACCGTAATATATCAACATTGTAATTGAAAGGTTGGAGGTTGTAGTTCTGGCAAAATAACTTGTTTGGTAACTTTAAAACCAGGGTTCCTTGCTGTAAGATTGAAAAGGCAAATGATATAAAGAACTGACATCTGATTGCACAGAAACTATGCTTCTAAACCAAGGCAAAATAATGAAGGCTAGACTTGGGCTGAGTGATAGTAAAAATAATTTGTTTCTGATTTGATGAAACCATAAAATACATATTTTTTTCTCAATACAGGCGGAAACGCACCTAGAAATTAAACTAAAATCAAAAAGAAGACTAAAAAAATACAAAAATACAAGCTAATTTTAGATGCTACTAATATACAAATAAATCTATAAATACTTGTACATAAATAAAGCTAAAGTAAAATGGCTAAATAGCAATTGTTGCTAAAATGTTTAATAAAAAACTGCACAAATCTGGTTCTGAACAACAGTTTAAACAATATTGTCCACGCTGTTTTTCACACACAAAAAAATTCACAATATACTGTAATAAGCTCCTAAAAAGAGTTACCATTTTAAAGCATTTAAGAAATACAACTAACAAATATATTGCAATTATTTGGCATATCGCCCAGCCCTATTGATTACCCAGCAGGCCTTGCTCTAAATTTTCCGATACTGTGGAATCTGAATGAATGATGCACTATTCATGTCACTAGAGAACAAAAGTGGGCTGCTAAGCTTTGATGATATGCTAGATTCGTTTTCATTTGAGCCATAGTTTTGCTCTAACAGAATTCAATCAACATCCCTCTGTGCAGGAGGCAACAAAGCAGATGCATACATGGTTTTCAGCTTCTCATTAAAACACCTGCACTGCCCCTTTAAGGCAGAATTTCCTTTTTTGTCAGTTTCCTGTTGCAGCCTGATAACGGGCCTCATTTGGCAACGCAACAACCGCACACGCCACTATTATTTCCTGTGGTACTGCCTGGAATCAGTGCTACCTTAATCCAGAGTAAACAACCACCTGTAGTGCAGAGAGTAGGACTTTCTGGATTATGTGAAAGTGAAGAACACCACTATTTTTAGCAGCAGGAATGGATGCAATCTGTTGAGGTTGTGAGCTACTAGAGCACACATATGCCAGCTGAATCAGCCAGACAGGGTCCAAATAAAACAGTTTATTCCTGCAGCAAGTACAGTAAGTGTAATGTTACATGCTGGATCCTGTATGTTTTCTGTAGATATTGAGAAATTATCTATATGTCTAATTTGTCCCCTTCCTATATACGGCTTTTCCTTAAGTCTATCTCAGGGTAAGGACAACTTTTATTTTCTATACTTGTTTTTGGACCTTACATCACATCTAAACCCAGAACTTCTCACTTCTGAAATGAATTGCAAAGGCCTTAGATCAGCTCTAAAATGTCAACTTCCACCAACAGCCCTGCGTGAACCACCTCCCTCTCCTGAAACTGCTGTGTAGCTCTTCCTGTGTTTGAGAGGATAAGAGAGTCTGCCCACGCCTGTCTGGACACACAAAGCACTTAATAATAAGGCCGATCTATAAACTGGATGTGAATGCTAAACCATCTCTGAGAGTACAGATGGTACAATGAACAATGAATATTCACGCAAGCGGACGTGCAACAACATTAGCATGTAAACAACAGTGGACACGGTTTCCGAAAGTTAACTCCAAGTCTTTTTTTCTTCCGTTCCCCAACAAAACAACTCAAATTAGCACACTTTAAAAACGTTACCTTATGAATGCTATTGCATTAGAGAAAACAGACGGTAGCAAAATGAAAAAAGCATGCCATTCATGCAGGACATGGGTTATGAATTAAGAAATTGAATCTTTTGATATAATAGGTCATTACTATAAAAAAAAACATCCTGTAAGTCTCAGAACTTTTTCACAAATCTGCCAAAACAACAGGTTGTGGAATGCACCAGTTCAACGCCTGCTTCTACATCGTTACCTACAGTATATACCTATATAGATTTGCTAAAATATCCTATTAATAGCTTTACCAAAAAATTACAATTAAAACAGAGATTACTGTATGTGATATTTTAATTGCTACTGTTTTATATATATTAATTAGGGCTGTAACGATACACGATATGAAACCGAAATCGCGACACTCAGATCCACTATCTTGTGTCGCGGTGTGATAAGGGTGCATCGCGACACACCCTGTGACTACCTTGAATTGCGCACAGATGGCATTTCATGCGCGCGCGAGTGCTTGAGTTGTGGCAGATGACATGTCATGTGCGGTTTTGAAATGAGCTCGCGGCTCCCGTTTCTTTGCGTGTAGATCTGTATTCCTCTCGCGTATGTGATTTAACCATGATTTGCCGCCATAGATATGCGACCATTTTCGGTTGTCGTTATCGAGGGGTTAAAGTATTTACTCAGTGTGCTCGAGCCCGGTTATCTATTACCAAGCCGGGCGCAAATTGTTTAAAAATCCTCCCACCCCCCACGAAAAAAAAATCGTGATACGAACCGAATCGTGGGTCAAAAATCGTGATACGAACCGAATCGTGGGTCAAAATCGTGATACGAACCGAATGGGTTTGGTGTTTCGTTACAGCCCTAATATTAATGCACTTTGAGTGTTTCTACAATCTTTTGTTGCGATGTTTAATGATTGAAATATTGCTCATGGGGCTTAATATAATTTGCAAATTGCCACACCTTAAATTTTGTTTATATACTGTACCTTTGTTTTATTCTTTTGAGGGGTGATCTAAATATTTATGTTATATATAATATTTATTTACGCTATAAAAAACTGTCAGAATATGTCAATTTGTTACATTTTAGATTACCTAGGATAACTGTATAAGGTAATAATATTGTATGTATTTTTTATATGATCTAAATTATATATGCATTTTTACTTTGATATTTTTATGATTTAATTAATTATTAGCTCTTTGTCAACTCCCCTGCAGTTCCCTCTTGATCCCTAGTTTGGAACAACCAAGCTCATCAATTTTAAGTGTCGCAAAAGTGCTTTTTGGGGCCTCTCTATGTACAAAAATTAGTTATGCACATACTCATCTAAACACATCAAACACTTCTACACACTTGTCTTCATAGCGCCTGACCCTTTTAGTTCATTAAATTACCTACTGCTTTTACAAAAAGCACTAAAATCAACAAAGAAACATGCTCACACTCCTCCAGGCCTTAAACAGTGATCGAGGATCAGTAGTGGTCTATTGATACAAAAGCAGCAAAGAGTAATCAAAGGATACAAAAGCTTATAGTCCATCTGAGCTGATCTCAGGTGGACTGATGTTCACAGATGTTCCCACCTGATTTTTAATAAATGTCTGCAATGAAAAGGTCAACAAAATGCAGTAAAAAAAAAAGTTCCAAGCATTGCTACCGCTATCATCTTTATACTAGGAACGGAAAGGGACCGTGTCAGCCACAGTTTAGTAACACAGGGAAAACCCTCAGTATCAAATCCCCTTGACGTCAGTCAGATTACACAGTGTTCACTTCAGATACAGCATGCCTCTGGTATGCCTCCATTAGGAGCTGGCAACCCTCACGCTGTGAATCTAGCACCTGCAGAGCCGAGTATCTTGCCGGTTTAGCAATGACTGCATGTTTGAAATCACAAAACTCAACTTTGCTTTGCTCTTTGTTGACCACGTGAACAGTCTGAAGCGATGGCGCTCTGATAACGTTGGTCATTACGTGAATGTGCCATTGTCTCAAGAATAGAAATTCAGATGTGAAAGTCACCAAAACACAGAGGAACATGACCATGTGACTCTCATACAAAGGACACTGTGCACCATCTGACTAACCATACAGTCTGTTAGCGCAAACAGTCGGCAAGAAAGCTCTTAAACCAGCAGAAGTGGGCCGTCAGCAGCTGGAGAGGGTCGATGGCATGCGTGTGCTGTATCAAAGTGCTGACGGTGCCTGAGATGACTCTGCAAGCAGTGAAGCAGTCCTCCTTTCAAGGAGAATTGGTATCAGAACATTGGATGAGACCAAAGGCATCTACTACTTCATGCCAATAACAAACTCATTTTTATGCGCTATTCCCCACAGAAACGCAATCTTCTAATTTCTTATGCCTGCAAGCATCCAAACCCTGCCCATCAATGCTTTTATACAAAGTGTTGGCAACAACCTCCCATAATTCATTCCAGAAAACCCAATATTGAAACTGTGCCCGCAGCTTTTAAGACGGTGTTCACTGTCACGCTAATTTAATACACAACGCATTCCTTCTCTTCTTGCTTTCACACGTTTTAGCCACTTACCTTGATGGGGTTTGTACTGAAACAGATCTTCCTGCTGGGGGGTGGTGGTTCATCTTCCATGGGCAGCCCAGGGATTTCCGAACAGCTGGATTCTGGTTCGTAAGCTTCGTCCTCCTCTGCCTCCTCATCTTCATCCAGCTGACTGCCACCAGAGTCCTCTCCGATCCCGCTGTAGGCGCTGATGTCCACCAGGTCTGCTTCTGAGATATCCTCTCTGTGGGATTCCTCCTCGCTGCAGGCCTGTCCGATTTCCTCCTTTTGTTCGGAGGGCTCGTGACTGCCGGTGGCCTCTCCATTTTCCAGAGAGGCGTGGACATCCGCTTGTACCAGTCTGCTCCCTGCATCTGACTCCTCTGGTTTTGAACCCTCTTCCGACCTGGCCTTATCTAAATCCATAGCAGAAGCCACATCCTCCGATGGATTGCCTCTGGGTCCGTCAGCTTGGATGCTTGCTCTAGTCTTCGGACTCCCGGGTGAAGCCTCTTGGTCGTTGCTCTGAGCTCCCTCCTCTTGGTTCTCCGTCGGAGGGGAGACTCGTGTCTTTCTGGTGGTGACTTTGGAGCTGACTCCTCCCACCTGGGTAGAAGGCAGCGGGGAGGTTGAGGTTGGTCGGTGAAGGTTGTTGCGTTGGTCTGCTCGTTCAAACACCGCACTCAATTGGCTGACTGTTGGGGACACTGCATCTGCGCGACAGTCCCCCGTGTCCAGTCTGTCCAGTGACTCCGTGCTGCCATTGAAGCGCACCACCACATCCAAACGGCTATCTTGGAAGCCCGAGGCCCGCTCTTTCTTTAGCAGGATTCGATTGGTGGCAGCCTGCTTCTCCTGCAGGTGGCGTTGCTCAAATATCTTCCGTGTCTCCTGTAGCTTGGAGAAGCCTGTGGATGGTCCACGGGAGCTGCTACCATCAGTTTTTCCATCAAAGCGGCTAACTCGCTCTGACACAGTCGCGCCGAGCTTGAGCAGCGCGCTGTGATCCACGTTCTCATTTAAACTGCTCGCTCTGGGGAGGGAGAGTCGGACGGCCTGGTCTTTGGCCTTTGACGGATCCTCTTCATCCCCAGGAGAGCCCATCTGCATGAACATATTCTTAATGCGATGCACATTGGAGCCGTACCTGCGGCCACGGCCCTGGGGTCGAGGCTTCGCTTCCTCGCCGTTAGCAGCACTGGAATCTTTAAGCGGCTTTAGAGATTGAATTCCAGCTTCATAGGCGTTCCTGTGAGGCGATGCACTTCTTGCTACAAGGGTGGTGCCAGTGCTGCTGCTGGCTGCTGATGGGGGTTCAGTCTTCATCATGGTTAATCAAACAGCAGTAAAGACGAGCAGAAACAGCATAGCCCTCTGCTTCTCCTCCTTGTTGTGTGAATAAGAAGTGGCAGCCATCAGAAGCAGTCCATATTATCAGCCACAAAAAAAGAGAGAAAAGAATCAATTATGAACAAGAAAGAAATAATTGACATTTTAGAAGAAATGTGCATGGAATAATTGATAATCATAAAAACAATGCACACCCGAAGTAGTGAAACAGCCATGCACACAAAGCATTATTTTTCTAATAATTCAATGGACTGAAGTTTGTTATTCTGCTGATGTTACGGTTACCACAAGACATTATTCAGATGATGTACTTCAAGACATTTGTCAGGTTTTTGTCCTTAAAACACTCTTGCATGCAGGATTAATTTGGCTTGAGCCAAAGTGCTGTTATTAATGCAGTCTAATGCAGTTATTACAGAAAGAGAGAGTGATTAACTGTAGCTGTGAGAAGTATGTGCAAATGACCTGAATCTGTGCATTTCATATTATAGTGGTAGCAGTGTCTCTACTAACAGAGAAACTAAGTTTAACTGCTTGAATCACCAACACCACCTTGTAACTTAGCTTTTTCCAGCTGTGAACCTTTTTTTTTTACAGTCGCAGTAAAAAAAAAACATGGAAAAAGTTGGCCATTTTTATAATTCTGTTTGTTATATTTATGGGCTGGGTCGGTATCTGTGTGAGTTTTGGTTCTTCTGCTGTTGTAAGCTTTGAAACGGAAATCATTTGGAAAAGTGATATGGACATGTAGGCTAATGCAGTCAAGACCTGCCTGGAACTACTTTGGCCATGCGTTTCCTGAAAAATAATAGCAGTGTTAAAATCTGCGAAGGGGTTGCTGTTTGAACACTTAAACCAAGTTCAAGTTCCTTGAAGTGGATACAAAATGACAGGAATTGCTTGTAACAGTTTTTCTGGTTTGTATGTCAGTTTGTGGCTGCTGAATTAAAAATGTAAATGGAAAACATTTAACCAAAGTGGCATTGGAGACAAACTCATAGAGTTCATACATACGGGCTGTTAAAGTAACAAATTACATAAGACTTGCCTACAGCATTAGAGCCCTCATGTATTTTTTGAGCATTCATTGACAGCTCTGCCATTGCCACACAGATGCCCCAGGGTCATAAAGCCAGAAATGTTGCATTCTCAGACGCCTCTTACTTTCACAGCTTACTTAAATATGCACAAAACAAGCGTAGATGAAAATGCAAGACCATTTTTTAATACAGTGCTACAATCTTTAAAAAAAAAATAAAGGTACAAACTCCAAATCGCATCGATATTAAATATAGGAAACGGTTTACGCAGTGATGTGAAACACTTCCGTAGTGACTCAAATTTCCTTGAGATGCACTTTAAGGTGTGTATCAAAAAACATAGTTTTCAAAGCTTTTTAATCACAAAATTAATTTTGGCAAACAAGGGTATTTAAACGGGGCTGGTAACTGTGCTTCAGAACATAGTAACTCGTCTCTAGATGGACAAGAGCAGGCAACAAAGACTCTTAAGGTGACCAAGCTGGTTTTATAACACATTAGCTGGTCAAAATTCCGCAAGAAAATGAGCTAGAGCCCAGCTACCATGTTACACAGCTCTCAGCTTGAGCTCAATCTCCGTAGAAAACGAATTGATATTTCTGTCAGATAAAGGAAGTCAGATCATCAACGAAACCGTAAACAGAGTCACAGGAACATGAGACACTTTCAAGTCATTTGATATATAAAACGGGTCATGAATTCTTGGGAAATACCATGCATACTGGCATGGACAGACAGGCTTTGTTGTGATCCCATGCTGCTGCTGCTGATGCCAGTAGATTACTTATCTTGGCAGCATGAATCAACCAGCCTTAAGGCACCGAAACATCGGCTGTCGCTTCATTACGAGATGTTCCTCGTGTGCAAAACAGACTATATCGCTAATTAAAATCGGAAACTGTAAGATATATCGTTTCTGTGTGAAGGGGTGTCAACAGATTGAAGCTGCAGCCTGTCAAAACATCACATTAGGACCCAGCGGAGCGAGCGGGCCGCGCTCTCCGCAATGATGCCTCGACTTCCTGCATCCTCCGCCGTCCAAATAACGGTTCTGCCGTTACAATCAAAGAAAAACGGCGAAAGACCCAGATACAACAAGGCGCGCTCTCCTCGAAAACTGGACGTACCTTGAGTGTCTTGTTCATCGAAGACTCCGTCCTTTAATCAACGCAAAGTCCTTTCGTTCGCGAATCCATTGTGTCCACGAGCCGTTTTAGCCCTCTTGATTTCCCCCCACGAGCTAGTGACGCGCCTCTCTCTCTCTCTCTCTCTCTCTCTCTCTCTCATACACACACACACACACACATTCCCGCTCTATATCCTTGTGCCCTTCTCTTCTATTCACCGCTTTAGTGCATAGCAGCATCGCAGGTTATTTTAACCCTTCAAGCACAACAAAATAGGTACATATGAACCGGCAAACTGCAAAAAACGAACAATAGATTTGCACAGTATAGAATAAAAAGGTGTATAGTAGCATAAGCTGACAGGACATTGACATTCATTCTCGTATCGAGTAGTTATATCAATCTAGATCACTGTACTACTGCTGAAAATATTATTTTTAGATGTAATAGTTCTTAATAAAGATTTTCCACCTTTTGTTTATTTACTTCACCACCCATTTATTGTTTCTGTTCTGTATTTCAGTACTATCGCAAAATTGTAATTATTGATATGCAGTATAGCCTACTTAAATTTGGTGTGTGCCATATGTGTATACATACACGTGAATTCATTTTATTTTATTTTTAAGCACTGCATATAGCTAGGCTAATTAAGTCGTCCTATTTATTGCTTTGGTTACACT